>KN805270.1:38144-109570 GCA_000818905.1 Trebouxia gelatinosa | reverse complement strand
CAGCAGCAGCAGCAGCAGCAGCAGCAGCGGCACTACCTTCAACACAGCTGACCACATCTGTTACTTTCAGACTTGCACAAGGACCTGCTACTTCTGTCAATATCTCTGCCAGTGCCAGTGTCAGGTGCAGATGACTGTATCTTATCAATCAGGGCAGCTGTTGGTGGCACTGCTTGCCAAACATTAAGTGTTTGCAGGGTTGACTCATGTTCTACAACTCTGTACACTGATTGTTGTCGCTAAGTGAGGTCATTGTCGGCGTGCTTGCGGTTATTCGTGCAGGGGACACTCAGTGGCTATCAGGTGCCCTTTGCAGCACTGTTTGCCTGCTGTGTATACCATTATGTGTGACAACCACAGTGAGTGATGCTTTGCCTATGTTGTGGGTTTCGACACTGGACGTGCAGGATACAACTCTGCGTGTGCTGATGCTCATGTGGTGCTGCTGTCTTGGACTGCTGGCTGTGTGTGTGTGATACAATGCCATTCAGAATTTGTTACCTGCTTATGCCATGCATGATCATATGATGGGTGCTGCAGGGTGCCATATTACGCATGACAAACGTCAGCTATGCTGTGATCGGATGAGCAGTAATGGTACTGCATGCACGTAATACTTTTACGATCATGACATACACACATGGACAGACTGACGGGCAAAGAACTAGTGCCGTGTGAACTGGTAAGCACATAGCCGTTTCGTCTGTCGGTAAGGATGATGGCTCCCAACCAAAACAATAACTCAGCGACCCAAGCGTTCCGGGCAAATGGACGAAGGCGCAAGCGATGTTGATGCATCACTACTGCCGTTACCAGCTTACGCCTGTGTAGCACGGAGGCTGCCTCACTCGGATCTGGCTGCGTTACGGCTGGTAAGCAAAGCCTGGTGTCACGCAGCAAACGGAGCTGTGCGTCAGTTTGGCAGTAAAAGGGGTTTCTGGACGGATGTTCAGCTCAAGAACATGCGGGTTGCGGTGACAAAGTTTCCAAATGTGTCCAATTTAAATCTGACATTTCTACCCAGGAATAGGTCCACTCAGCACCTGCAGACCTTAAGCGTGCTGTCGTCATTGCAACATCTCCAACTGTATTACACAGCAGCAGAGTCATCCGTGGGGTGGATGCTGCTACAGCGACAAACAGCTTTGACGAGTCTAAGGATGGCCTGCCTGGCATATGCAGCAGAAGCTGGCATTCAAGATCATTTCTTGCTCAGGACTGCCACTTTGCAAACTCTTGTCACACTGGACCTGCCACTCAGCAGCCTAGCAACAGCTGCTGGCATCAGCAACCTTGGTAGACTGACCAACTTGCAATCCTTGAGGCTACCAGTTGACAAATATCAAGCGGATGTTGGCGGCATCTCGTTGACTGTGTTCACAGCACTGAGCCAGCTCACATTTCTATCATTACATGGTTGGCCAATTGTTGACCATGATGTTGTCTGCCTGACTGGCTTGAAAGAGCTGAGGCATGTTGACTTCAGCTTTTGCATGAGCTTGAGCTGCTTGTGTCTCATGCCGCTGCTGGAGTTTTCAAACCTCCACACACTTGAGATGGTACGAAGTGAAGCATGGCTGCCTGAAGAGTTTGCATGTGTGTTTGAGCGGCTCAGGCCCTCTGTTACATGGGACATGTGAGGTCAATGTGACTGCACATCTCAGGAGCTCTAGTGCTCAAGCAAAGCACCATTGTTGAGCACGGTAGTGCAGCTNGCTCATGCAATCAAAGCCCATCGCACCACGTGCAAGTTCCGACCGTGCTCGATGGATAATTCCAGGTGATCTGGTAGTCAGGAAGTCTGGTAGTGGTGCAATACCTGCAACGACGATTGATATTCGTTTGTCGTAGCTTTTGTCGTGAACTTGTCCGCTTTGAACCAACGATGCACGTCATTGATGCCCGAGGAGTGCGTTGAGGACACTTTGCTCACATCTGTCAATGATCAAGCCGGCATTATCTTGATGCTATGGCTTGGTTCACGCGCAGTGGTTGTGCAGTCACGTTGCTGATCACCTGTTGGGTCTTGTGTATTTGCGCTAGCTCAACACGCGGTGAGGCCCGCGCAATCGCCAGAACCAACAATGCTCAAGATGCAAGCTTACATGACTGCAACGCTTTTCACGTGCAGGCCGCCCACAGCACAGACAGCTTGACATTGTCATCAGCCACTACGAGCCTTACGACCTGCTAGAAATAACGCAGACCTGGGCACACGTCGTGAACGAGTCGCAGCTACACCTGCTAGACCCGTACGTCTTCTTGTACTGTAAGTTCCTGGAGGATGTGACCTCAGATTTCAACCAGACCCTACCCAATGGAGAGATGCACCACCTCAATAACACTGGAAGGGAGAGCCACACATATATCTGGCACATAGTGCACAATCTGAACGACCTAGCACAGTTCACCATGTTCCATCAGGATCGACCAGATGATGTTCAAGTACTCATCAACAGGCTGAGTTTGCTATCACCCTCAACAGGCATGCTGGCACTCAGTGCAGTCGCAGCCTGTTCATGTCAAGAGTGTTGGTTGCAAAACTTGCCAAAGATTCAAGAAGTCTGGGCGATGATGCAGCAAAGTTTCTGTGCGCCCACAGACAAATATTTCGTAGCCATGAGAGGTGCTTTCATCGTCTCATCCCAAAGGGTTCAAGCTGTACCAGAAGGAATTTATACATCACTGCTAGACTATCTGGAAGCCCCTACAGGCAGTTGGATCCATAGTGAGCACATGTATACTGACAACAAAGTTGCTGACAACCCTATATCTGCCCATGTGCTTGAGCGGTCATGGAACATACTGTTTGACTGCCTAAATCCTGACCATTCGCTTCAGTGCATGGCTTGTGATGGCACAATGTCCAACAATGGTACCTGCCCAACATCAGCATGTCAATGTCTAGACTGAGACAAGCAGTGAATAGGACTGCAGTATTACTGACGCTTCTGCCAAGCTTTTTCAGACCAACTTCCTTGACCTTGGTTGATTCCACCTCCTGCCAGTCTTGGCAGTTGCAGTTGGGTTTACTGTTCCAACCTGGACTTGGTCAGGTGAAAGTGACTCTGTGCTGCTCGCCAGACATAGTCATCACGGGTTGTGTTGTCTNCACAATAGCTGGCCTCAACACTGCGCTGCGCTGCACCCATTCCTGCTGTACCAGCTGCGCATGCCGAGCCGCTTGCAAAATGACGGATTGGTCAGGATGCGAACACCAGGCTGTTGGCGGGGGAGACCTGGCTTGGGGAATGACAAACATGAACTGCTTCAGGATGTGATCCAGGTCTGTTGCTCGCTGGGAGGAAGTCCGGACTGCNGTTTGATGCCTGCCTCTGTTCCAATGGGTATGGTCCTTGAAACAAGGTATAGATACGTCAAGCAGCGTTGACAGTCGCTTGCATGTTGGTTCTCAAATATCTCGGCGCTATATTGAGGTGTTGTGTTAACGAGACCCCTTTTACTGAGTATTTACTGTACTTGCATTTCTACACCAGCTATGGGGCTTACCGCAAGACNTGACAACCTGTTCACAAGCCTGGTTGTCATGTGTAAGCACGGCACCCAAAGCGCATACGTTACTGCATCAAACATCTATTTTGCATTCAGTCATGATGTCGCATGCTCATGTTTCGTCTGTCAGCACATGTCAGCAGTGCAACCAGCAGTGCCATGTGCGGCATGCGCAGTACANGTCTCCTGAATGTGCTCAGACAGGTCACCCATCTGCGCAAGTATCTGCTCCAGGCTGGCAGCAAGGGCCTGCAAGGCAGCATGAATGCTGACTGGTGGCTATCAAGTGCAGTGCACTGCGTTGTTGGTTATATAAGGAGCACAAGAGGGTGACATGACGAGGAACGATTGCTACTTGCGTGCTGCTGCAGATGATGTGCCGGATGCATACTGAAACTTCATGCTGACCAGGTATGTCACAGAGTGGAAGTTTTGGTGCCCTGCTGTGACACAGCATTGCCATGAGACCAGTGGCATTTGAGTCATTGTGCACTGTGTGCAAAATAGAGAAGTCCACTTCAATGCAGGCAGCACTACGTGCCTTGCTGTCCTGCAAGATGCAGCACGTTTATCTCATATGGGAATATGCAGAACAGTGAGCGCATTTGCTGACAGGACCATCAATTTAAATACCTATAGTCAGCAGTAATGCAAGCTTTGTTTAAATGTGCCAAGGCAAGTGACCAAAATCCAATGGTGGTGAGGAGCATCATGACAGTGTGGCATAATCATGTCATTGAAAAAGGGTAGCGCTACTTGCCTGAGTCTCTTGAGCAGCCCAGCAAGTACTGTCTTCTTGAGCAAGAATGTCAGCATGGATGTTGACAAGGCTCGCATTTTGCCAGAGAGACGGCACGAAGGCGTGCATTGCAACAGAAGGTAGGTGGAAGGGAAAGCCAAACATATCAAACGAGCTGACANCTTTTCCACAACACAGCTTTGCTCAGTATGACAGGCTTACACGACTGTGTTGGAGCATTAAGGCACCTGCTCATCAAATGCTCCTCCCTGGTGTGTTTAGTCAGCTGACGCAGTTGCATCATTTGCAGATCAGGGGTGCATGTTTTGAACATATACCTTCCCAAGTGATGGCACTGACTCAGCTTTCACATCTGAGTCTGCAGAGAAATGGTACTTTGTTGACAATCACTACAGATGTCTTTCGCATGGCTACATGGCCTCAATTAGAATACCTCGACGTGAGTGCAGACTGGAGTGCTAAATATGGAATGGATGNTGGGTGACACGTCAGCTGCTGCCATGTTGCAATGCAACCTGTCTGCGCAGCAGTGCTGACCTTGCGTGCTGCGGCCAAAGCAACAGCCCCACCACCAAATCGAGATGCAACTTGCAGCTGGACCTGCTCAACTGGTGACCTTGCTTGTCTGCACGAACAGTATGTGTACTTTGACTTGGTTGGCAGTCCATTGTTGCAAGCCACTGAAGCTAGAGCGCACCTAGACATTGGCGGAGGGAAACTCGCTCGTAGGGTCGGCAGCTCTTTCTTTATCGGCATGTGAAATGCCATCTTTGGCTAATACAGGGCAACTCCTGCTTTACAGCCACCTTAGCATACACGGTGTGATATGGAATACAACACAGCGAAGTACGACAAGCTCGAGACCCGGGGTGCGCACTCACGCGCAGGAGCAAGATGAGATCCTTTAATACACGCAACTACGCCTAGCGTCATGACCAGTACCACTGGCAGCCTGATTGCATCATGCATTACATGTGCGCCCAGCTGAGTTCAAGCTTCCACATGAATGCCACAAAGAGACTTGTAGACCACAGTTGACCTGTGCAAAGAGTTGANTTCCAACACCCGAAACACGCAAACGGGAGATACTGGAGACGCGTCAGAAATCACAAACGCAAAGTCTGGAAATGTATCATTGCACTATATGTAGAGCTGATCACAACTTGCTGTGACCCAACACACAGCAACTCACAAAGCCACAGACAACTTTGCAACAACATCCCATCACGTGAAGACACACCAAGCATGGACACACCCTCACAACAGCCCTGCCCATTACACAAACACCAACGACAATGGGATGGAAACCAGAAGAAGAAGAAGGCACAGCAAGGCGCCCTTANGGACTGGACATGCTACTGTTCCTAGACCTCTTGCCTGTACACGCTCAGATACCTTTGGCACAGACCAGTGTTGCTGCCGCCAAAGTACATACATTGACTGCAAAGCATGCGGCGACCTGTTGCTCCCTTGCATGCTAGCAGATGCCGGTCAGCACTGACTGCAAGCTTTGCACTGAGCGTTACAGCATCAGCACCAATCAAGAAGGTCTCATGCGGTTGACAACATCAACTGAGCTCTGGTACACAACTGCATCGTGTAGTGTCTCGTGTGCCTAGAGTTTGAGTCCTGTGAGATACAGCACTGAGTCTGTCTATCACTTTGCAGATCAGGTCACTTGATTGTGCACACACCAGACAGATTCACAGCTCATCACAGCGACCTTCCACATCACTCCGACTATGTTGCAACTCATGCATATATGCTTGTTGTGGTATAAGTAGAATGCACCCAGCAGGTTACAGATTTGTTGCCGCGCTTGTTCAGATGCATGCGGTGTTGTGCATTGATCATGACAACTCCAGGTGCCATTTCACCATGTGCATGGACTGTCCGAAGCAGGTGCTTGAGTGTTGAAACGCCACATGCAAAAAATGAGTCCAAGGTGCTTGCCGCCCAGCAATACACAGAAAGTTTTCTCAAGGGACATAAGCAAAAGAGAGCAGATCTAATCATGGCGATTGCAATGGGGGCACATGCCAGGTATTCATGGTGTCTCCAGGCATATGCACAGGCCCTGCAGCCAGCATGTATGCATGCTGACTCAAGCATGTGTTTGTTGCCTATATGTGAATAGACACACCCGGCATGTNGCAAAAGCATGGCTTCCACACTGCCTGCGACACCCCAAAGTGCAGCTGCCCAAAAAGTCTTTGTGGGCCGTCTCCAATGTAATCTGAGGGGCAAATCATCACCCCAATACTGAAAAAGCCCGTTGCACACAAATAGAAGTGCACCCTTCAGTGTGATGCTGTTGGCTGTAGATCTATTGAACATATGAGTATTTCAAGCATACAACTCTGCAACAATTGCATCTACATCACTGCTACTGGCAATGCGAAACCAACCCTGCAACTCGCTTGACTTTGTTGTGCTGCAAAGCCCTGGTGTGCTGCTTCTAGTGACTTGAACATCTTCCTTNTTCAAAATTACCCTACCACCACCCATACCTTGCATTGCTTGCTGCGCGGATGGTTATGCGGCTGCTGTCAGATACCGGACTGTTTGGATTCTGCATACACATGTAGTCAAGTGCTGAGTGCCTGTGCCAAAGTGCTTACAGGAGCAACCCGAGAGCTGTGCATTGCTGCGCATGCAAGAATCCCACATTGTTACTACTCCAAGCATGCGTACTATACAAAGACTAGTTCAAGTTCCTGGACCGTCTATTCAAGATCTATTAGACGTTATAGACCGATGGGTGGGATCTCTGTGAACATGGTGACTGTTTCTTTGGCAGCAGAACACCAAGTGCGGCCCAGTGACATGTATCATGTGTCCAAGACACACTCTTGATGCACAACTGCTGTTTTGCAGGTATGCTGTGTACGGTGAAGACATCACAGCTGTTGGCAGCAGTGAGGACAGTCTGAGGGGCTTAGCAGAATGGCTTTCATTGTGCATGAGCGGTAGCAGTGGCTTGCCCCATGAGACAGGCACACCAGAGGCTTTGGTGGATGATGATGCTCCAGGGTGGCTTGGGGCTGTCATGCAATGGGCCAAGCAGGTTCTTGGGTAGGTACAGCTCTTGTNTGCGTTACACACTTGAGGGTAGTCACATGCATCTGCAATCAGCAAATCAAGGTCAGCAGCCCAACAACCTAATCAGTCACGATACCTGATCCTCACTGNGTGGCTGCAGCGCATGCAGCTGGACTGCTGCTCCTGTCTTGGAAGTTGTCCACCATGCACATGTCTGCATGCGCATGGCAACAAAGCNGGCCTCAAAATTTGTTGTACCATCACACCTTTGCACCAGAGCGGGCTGTATATTCATCTGGGGTGCCGTTGTTCCTGCTGTAATCCCACTCGGCAGCCACTGCAGGGAGTTGCAGCTGCAAGTTCGTTGGCCAACACAGAATGGGCAGCCACTGCCAGAATACATATGGTCTACTGAGGTCTGCCATCTGTGCGGCTGGTTCTTGAGGCAAGAATGGCAAATCCAATTAGGCTTTTTGCGACTGTTGCAACNAGCTGCAGATGACAGGGTTGTACACAATTTTATATGGCTTGTGTAGCAAGTTCGTGGCACAGAGAGCAAGTACAACCGTTTGCACAGAGTCTTGGGGTCACTGCCAAACACATATACTTCCTGAGCTTCAGGATACTTTTAACGCTGCAACAACAGCTGATGAGCAACCCCTGCCTTCACAGTCAGACACAGAGTAGACACTGTTTAGACAAGTTGATAGGTTGTGTGCACTGCACCTAGCAGAAGGCAACAACCTTGGTCCACACAAGACCAGCACAACAGCTTACTTGTCAGCCACTATGTATGGGTTGTCATCTCTGTTCACTGGCAGCTTGAGAGGTGGTGCTCCCTCCACAACATCCACATCAAAGACAAAGTCGTACTGCTGTCCCTCAAATGTCTTGCTTCCTGTGGCGATGGTATCATCACTCGGACCACCCACAACTGCCCCAATCTTCTCCCACTGGCCTCTGCATGACACACAGTGCTGTGTGTGTCCATACCCTAGCTGCAGCTCTGCTACTGGCCAATTCGCAGTTGCTTGCAGCCAATCAGACAAGCAGTGCCCCGCTACGAGTGCGCAACTGTACACAGCAGCATTCTTTTCAGTGCAATTCAGCTGTCATCAGCAAGCAGACCTTGCATGGCAAGGCCAAGCAATAGTCCTGTCCCAACAGACACTGCAGCCGCACATCTCACTGCATGTCTCAAACAGTGCAAAGTGTTGCATCGTATGCACAAAGTGTAGGCTGCTGTGTCTGTTGGGACAGAACAACCCAGCACAGACACGTTGACACAAACACAGGCCCTTGCCATGGCACAGCATGCAGGTCAGCACACCTGGCAGCATCCCAACTGTATGCTATCCCTGCGCCGCCTTCATNGCGTCTGTCCTGTAGGGCGGTCGCTGAAGACGATATGAATATCAAGGTCACGCCAAAGCAGAATGAGCGGCCTGAAGCGAGCATGGCGGGGCCAAAGCAGGGACCCGTACGTACGGTCACTTGCTACTCGGATCAAACAAGCAGCAGAACGTCGACCACGTGGTGTACTCGATTTTCGACACAAACGCCTGGGCTGCAGTAATCGTGCGCGCGGCCACTGGCAGCGGCACTGTAAACTTGCAGCATTCAGATATCGAAGGTGAGGTGACTAAATTTGACTAACAAATCGAATTGTCGAACTGCAAAGCCATGGCATTTGCGTCCTAATGACTATGGAATGGGCTTCACACGCATTCACTGCGTGATGAATGCGTAGCACANCCTGCATACTTTTGCAATGTGTGTGCTGCAGCCAAGAAATGGCTGTGAACGGCAAGCAAAGCAGCGTTTTACTGACCCCGTCATTTCGTTCACCGTCCTGCGCTCGAACTCGAAAATTTCGGTTGCATCCGTGGCTCGAGGTACTTCGACAATGTCTCAACTGTTGAAAGGCTCTGTTGCAATGCCAGGCGCGTAAGCTAGGTGCGGTCGAAGTGATAACACAAACGTGACCCAGCGGCATGTGTTCAAATCGTGGTGTTGTGAACACTCGCAACCGTGAGCAGTACATGCGCCTGCAAGCGATCGATCAACCACGGTCTCACTGCCNACTCCCACGGCTGCCATTCAGGTGTTTACACCCATTCCTGTATCTGCAATGCATTGCACACTTGCGTTCTCAACAAGCACCAATGCATTCTGTTATAGCACTCACCGCATCTCTTCCTGTCCCTGCTTGGTATCGTCTAGGACTGTTCTTGCCATGTGCAATGTAGCACGTGTCCAAATGCAGTACAAATCATGATACAAGGCGCCCAAATGAGAATGCAGTAAATGTTGAATATAACGACTGCACTGGTCAGGGCTGAAACTGCGGACACTCATGACATGCAATTAGCAAATTTGCAGCTGTTCTTACGCTATCTCCTTCAGTGTCAAATATATGCCTGACCACAAAGTGTGCACAGCTTTCTATGCACAGCTTGGTTCAAGTTTTACAACTTGACAATCCTGTCAGGACTCCAATCGGGTGCTTGGCGGCACGTTTACTGCTTGTCAAGCGTGTGTACTGCTTGATACAGCAATGTTCCCACGACAAACCGCCTGCTTGGCCGGTCATTATATCGGGCGCCGTTGTAGCTGCTGTACAAAACAGACTTCCAGTGCAGGAAAATGGTTTGCCGGCTTTTGGTCGTTATATTGTGATTGTCGCTCAACCGAGCATCGGTATAGCGAACATTTACTGCAGCACCCAATGTGTAGCACTAGCAAACTCGAATTTTGCAGCAATGTGTGCCTATTTGAAGCTTTGATGCAGACAGGACGCATATGTGCCCTGCTTTCCAACAGATTTCTCCGTCATGTATCATCCAGTGAGTCTATTTGTGCAGGTATTGCAGAGCCTCCTGCCAAGAAAAAGCAAAAGGCTCCAAAACCGTATGTGCCTCAGTTCAGGACTGCCAACTATGCCTTTCTCTGCATTCTCTACAAGGTAGGCCAGACCAGACGTCCAACAACATCACACAATCCATCAATATCTGCCCAACTTGGCAGGACTCACCAAGTGGATAGCTATATTCAATTGAGGTGCAGCTGACCTTGTGACACCCCCCGACAGCAACACTGCTATGTGTACCAGCACACACCCGACTGAGCACACAACCTGAGCCAGGCAGGCAATGCAATGTTACAGATGACACTTTTCATGTAAAACTCAGTATCATCTATGGACACAAGCAGCTCAAGAAGCACCCAAGTGTGCAGTTGAAGGAAAAGTCTGCCGTCAAAGGAATAATCACAGGGAATGCATACCTACCCCTGCAGCTGCATGATGTGGCATATGGAGCATGCACAGCGGCTTTTGCGTATTGCTGGAGAGTAACAGCACACTGGGCAAGGTTCAAGTATGTCAGCAGAAGTTAGCTACTGGTACATGCGGCATACGCCTATCAGCACCAAGCTGTGATTGGCAGCCGGTGCTGTGCATGACTAGAATAGCTATGCTGGCCTCTGCAATAAACGCACAATTTATCATGTAGGATACTAAGCTTCCTGCAGTATGATGTTGGCATCAGGACTTTTCAATTCTCCTGCACCAGGACTAAAAACATGTGGCTTCTGCCCGAGTGCTGACATGCTGGCACTGCACATGCAGCATTGGCGCTTGAATGTCACGTACCCTATGACCAAGCAGCAGCTTATGGATGCAGCAGAGAACAGTGGCATATCTCGTGCTCCCATCAAAGGCGGGAGTGGTGTTGTTGTAGAGGCAAGGCCTAGTGCGAAGCCGCAGTTTGAGCACAATGGCTGGAGCAACTTCAAGACCTTGAAAAACAGAGAGCCTCCCTATGTGATTGCATACTCAAATCCTGTCAAAGTCAAGCTCACGCTAGAGGTACAAACTTTCCTGTGCACGGGTGTTGTTACATGCCTGCCACCCTCGGGTTGTAAATGCATTCGCTGCAGAGTTGCTCGCTCCCTACCTCAATCATGCCTTCCTGCTTGCTCATGGTCCTGTTGATGTTAGTATGTACTTGATCACCAGCTCGTGCATTGATGTCGCTATGCATGTTGGTGCTGACCTATACACCAACTTGTCTGCGTGAAAAAAGTGGCAGTTCACTACAGCATGGCATGGTGTTTGCAGGTGTTTCAGCTGTCACACTGCATTTGCAGCAACAGCTGGACATACCTTGTGTTGTCTGCCAACCCCACTGACCTGCCTTTGCAGGGTGAAAGAATGGGTGGGCAATTGTTCAAAGAGATGGTGCAGATGCAGGAAATCCCAGATCTGCCCGGCAACCTATCAGTCATGAATGATGTGAACCTCCTGTCTCAGCCCTTGGGCTCTCCTCAACCTCTGCCTTCCACTCAGACTCGCACAAACACAGCTCAGTCCATGCACAGCCCTCATAGCACCCCTCAACCCCGCCGCACCTCTGTAAATCTAGCTAGCAATCACAGACACACAGGGCATCTGTCACGGCTTCACAGTCAGGGGTCCCAGGACAGCCCCAGAGCCAGCTGGCACCCTTCTTCTTCATACCATCAGGCTAGTCAGCCTCAAGGAGTGTCACGGGTACAAACAGGGGGGTCATACCCAGCTGGCAACCCCCTGTTACCCAACCCCAGCAGCTGTCTCAGGGCAGCCATGGACTCTAGACCCACTGGCCGACACAGCCGCAACGCACAGCCCAGCAGTGCAACCAGCAACCAGCAGACTGCACCCACCTCAGATTTTGAGGACAGGATAGCAATCACAGCAGCTGCTGCAGCACATAACCCGCTGCTACCTCACCCTAGTGCTTGCCTCAGGAAGGCTCAGCAAGCAGTGCAGCATTCCAGAGCATCCACCAAGGCTGCTGATGCTGCTCTGCCCAGTCCAGTTGCTGCAAGGCAGCCTTTGACAGTGCGGCGTGTCAGCAGGGATGATCCTATAGCATTGGAGATCATGGAAGTCACGGAATGCAGCTTTGCAAAAGCTCAGAAGGTACAATGTGAACATTGGACACCCATATCTGTTGCTGATGCTGTTTATTTGCATCTCTAGGTCCATTGTGCTTGCACTTGTGCCCACGCCCGTCGCAACATGACAGCACACTTGAATTCAAGCAGCAGCTTGTGCAGCTCAGCTGGCAAGTGCAGTCGACCCTCAAAGCTGGGCGACACACACAAAACACTAAATATAGCTTACACGCCTGCATGTGTGGTCTGTGCAGCAGCATTAGGCAATCATGCCAGGTGTGGTGCATCAGCATCAGCACCTACTTCTGCTATGCTGACAACGCAGGATCTGCTGCTGCAGGCGCTGCAGGGTGGAGCAACCACTCTTGAAGAGGCTCTGGACCACTACTTCACCCTGCCTGACAGCCCAGATGAAGCAGAAGAGGATGGGTGTAGCCAGCCAGATGAATATGGCGATGACTTAGCCTATGCAGGCAGTCAGCCGCATGACGCGCTTCGTGATGTCGACATGCCGTTTGAGGTTCCACTGGCTGCAAGCCAAAGCAACGCTCCAGCAAGTAACATCTATAGCACTGGACCAGGAGCCTCAACTGCCATCACCAACAGAGCAAGCTCAAATTTGCCACCCAGGAGTTCAGCATCGGCTGTGCTTGGCAAATCAGAGGCTGCAGCAGCACCAGGCAACAAACGAAAGACAGCAAGCGTCTCTGGAGCAGCAGGCCATGCCAGGGCTAGTGGCAAAGTCACAAGCAATCAGCGACCCCATGTCCAAGAGCTGCCAAGCTTATCCCACCAGGCGTCACAGGGCCAGAGCTTGGGGAGGCTGGACAGCCAGGACAGTGGCCTGTCAGGACTAGCTGGGCCCTTGACATCCCAAGTGAGTTTCACATGCTGCTGCTCATACTGCGAGCATAGCTTTCCTCATACTGCAGGCTCAGGTTCCTGCTCGTGCTGCATTCTCGATTTGACTCCTGATGACCCACTGGGCATTGGGAAGTTGGGCCTCCCTGTGACTCCTGATGTAATGCCGCTTATACATACTGCTATGCGTCTGCAGACCGCTTCATTGCTCCTCAACCAACAAATAGCTTAATGTATCAACCCGCTGCCAGGTCAGTGCTGAAACTCATAGGCCATGTGACAGGTCCTGCACAGTGCATTTCTGAAAGCTTTCTAGTTGTGACCTGGAAAGTCTCATTTATCTTTGAGGTCATGCTTACAAAGCTAGAGGTAGCGTGACNTGCTGTGCTGAGCATTTGCAGCTGCTGGCTGTGGCATACTGGCGGGCACTCGAGCACCGACAGCCAACAAGGCATCTGACGCAAGACCATTACCATGCGGCTGTGCCACACTCCCTTGCAAGCTTGGCGCGCAGTCAGCTGAGAAGGGTGACTGGGCATTGGCATGTGGTATGGCATGTGGCCTTGTCAGGTGACCACCTGATACCTGTACAGCTGTTGCAGGGGCTTGCTGCGAGGCAGGCTGTAGGCCACGACCATGCACAACTCCCTGTGCCTGCACCGAAATCCCAGGTGCAGCTGATGCAAGCTGAAGGCCCGCTGACTGAGTTGTAGCCTGCGCTCCAACAGTTGCCTGCTGCAGCCTGTCAGGGACTTGGACAGGCACTGGAGCAGTGCTGTGCATCTGTTCAAGGGCTGAGTCAGGCTGATCAGGCTTGCTGTGAGCCTGATGAGATGCATACAGTGTGGGCTGAGCTGCAGTGAGGTGGGCTTCTGCCTCGAGCTTCTGAGGCACATGCAGCTGAGGCTGTGCTGGCTGGTGGATCTGGGTGACGTGAGGTTGTGAGGTGTGCACGGCAGCTGGTTTGTCTGAGGGGTCGGGTGTGGGGCTTCTTCTGGCTTTCTTATTGGGAGGGGGCTTGTGACCCCTGGACCCCACCCCCACTGGGTTGGAAGGCCAGGTCACCTGTGTCTCATTGCTGTCTGTCCCCTGTGTCCATGCAGCACCTTCTTGAGCAATGATGGACAACAGCTTTCGGAACACTAGGGACTGCCAAGATGGGGATAAAAGATGCACATCACTGCCTAGCACATCACAGGCGTATACTCGCATGCATTGACATTTAGCAGAGATCATGGTGTTATGCTGCATGCTGATGTACATTGTACGCAGCACAGACACTGGCTTGACTAGTGCAAGTAGCGTATGCAAGCACAGCTCAGCGCAGCAGTACGCTCTTCTACAAGCCAAATACCCCCTCCGACTTCTCCTAGACTACATGGCACAAGTTCTGGATACAGGCTGGAGATGCTTTAACACATACACCACACAACAGCACATGCCCCAAAGGCACAGCGTAAAGTGGCTACACACCTTGAACAACATAGCAGGCATGCTTGAGCAGCAAATGCACTGTCTGCTACCATGGGCTGCCAGCGCAGAATGTCGGTTTTGGGTACGTACACATATATCACTGCTATGCAGGCTGCTGGTCTACGGGTGGCTGTATTGTTGATACTAATATTGTGGGAGCCCAACAGGGGTTACCTGGGCTGCTTTGGCACAAGCCTGGGTGAAGTCCATGAGCTGGCGCAGGGCCAGAGAGTCCAAGCATGTGATGTCAAACTGCATTTCCTCTCCAGGCCCGCTGGGCAGGCCCGGATAGCGGGCATGCACCAGAGACATGGCCCACTCAAACTGCTCGCCTGTCAGAGCATCCAGTGCTGGAATGAGGGCCTCCTGAACCACAGGTGGTCCAGTGAGACATGTCCACCAGCATGAGCTATAGCTGAATGGGTGTGCACTCAACCGGCAAGCCTGGGCATAGGAGGCAGGCATAGCAGGCAGGCGTAGCATGACAAGCTGCACAGCGTCAGACAACCTTGAGTCTGATCACAATGACCGATCATCTTTGTGGAAGCTCACATGGGCAACTGCAGAAACAATAGCTGCATGGCTTTCACAGGCTGCAACACGCGTACAGTAGACTACATACATCAGGTCACATAGTCAGTCGCCCCTTGCCTTGTGAGGGTGGGAGACAGGCTTGCAGGCAGCAGCAGCAAGGCTCTTGGCATCCAGGATGGCACTATGTAGGCTGTCGAAGGAGGCGCTGAGGCGCAGCCTGTGCTGCTCCAGCTCCCCAGCTAGCCTTGCCTGCAATCAGCAGAGACTGCCACTGTGTGTTGCCTGGGTAACCATGTACAACTGGCTGAAAGCTGCCAATGACTCTGGGACTTCATCATCATCAAACGAAATCTAGCGTGACTAGGTCGTAGCTAGGTACGTACAGACTCAATCAACTGCCTCCATGCAAGCCTATCAGAGGATAATTGGAACCAGTTTGAAGTTATGTTCAGCTTAGCTAAGTCAGCCAGCACAACACTCTTCTAAGTCTCCCTAGGCCTTCCTCTAGGAGCAGTACCATAAAGCCTCTGGGACTTGCCACTACCTGGCAATGTCTTGCACTGTCAGTTCAGATAACATGTGCTGTGTTTTGCACACAACGAGTTACGCACAGTCATGGGGCTACAACCTGAGTGACCGCTCACATAGGTGGCTGCCATGCACATCGGCGGCAATATCACAGCAATTCCATGTAGTGTGCAGTGCTGTTCTGGTGTCATGTATGCACTATATGCACTGTGCATGTGTGCCAATGTGCAGCTATGCAGCAAGACTGCAGCGTTGTATGTATTGCATGTGGCAACACCTGCGCATGGAGGACAGGGAGTGCACCTGTGCCTTGTCAAGGCGCTGACGTCTGACAGCTGCCTCGTCTGTGCGAGCATGCATGTCTTCTTCAGCCAGCTTGGGCAGCAAGACAGCCTGCCATCTCTCATCAAACTTCTCCTGCACAAGCACAAGCCAAATTGCATTACCCGCAATGCCATTCATGCTTTGCAAGCGCAACTTGACTGTCCGCTCTGTCGGTGAGTCTGGCAACATGCAAGCCCACACAATATCTGATGCGATGCAGAAGTCACTGCAGCATATCACAGAGAGGCCATCCACAAAAGCTAGGTAAGACCCCCAGGGCAAACCAGATGCCACATCACACCTTGAACTGCTTTGACAACATTCCAGCAGTAATGTTTTAGCAGCTGTGTAACATACCTCAACTCCATTTGCCATGAGGTTGACATCAGATCCCGGGGGGTTGTACCGTCTGGCATTGGCAAACACCAGCTTCATGTCGTCATAAAATTGCTGCGGTTGCTTGTATCTGCCGCCATCAACCTTTGCTTTGATTGTGGCAAAGTCTATGGGCTGTGCAATGACTACAGCATAGTCTTTGAATATGGTTGTGTCCACAGGCCTGGCAAAAGGAAATGCCCACTGCAAGAATACAAAGATCCTCACAGGCATGCAACATGTTGCATCTAGGCAGGCGAGCAATATTCAGCAGCACGTCGGAGCGACCTCGGCGGCAATATGATTCAACAGCAGCTGGCAGGGCTTGGTAAATCCTAAGTGCAGCAGAGACCTCTGTACCCTGCTCATTGGTGTACACAGGCAGGCAGCTAGCGTTGCTGCCTTGAGCACGCTGTGACTACTGTCTCAGGCATGCACACACTGCACAACAGCATTAAGCTGCTGTACGTCTTAGCGAGGCAGCTGAAAGTCAATATGTGCATATCCACAGCCATGTCAGCAGCACAGGCTCATGCACAGCATGATGCTGCTCTGCGCACCTTGTGGCTCTGCACAGACTTCAAGACAGTGCTGCATTGGCGTGTGATCAAGTCTGCCCAGCGCTTCTGTCGCAGAATCTCAAGCTGGCTGTGCTCCTCTTCACCAAGATCCTTTTGATCCTCTCTTACCAAGGCATTGCTCTGCTCACACTTGATGCGAGCAACCTGCATGCAATGACATGAAGTGCAGCTACAAGTGTACGAGACCTTGTGACTTGTGAGAAACTTACTCCACAAATGTTGAATATGGGATGCATACAACGGTCAGCACTAACAAAGGTGCAGAGCCAAGCTGACCTCATGGTTCAACATTTCCACATCAGTACTGATGTCAGCCAGCCGCCGCTTGAGCTGCCAGTGCATTGCCGCTGCTGTCTTTTGAATCCTTCTCTCCCTTCGTCGCTTTTTGTTGACAGCTTGCTGTCCACTTTCCTGCTGAGACAAGCAGTCTTGTCCTGTAGCTGGCTGAGCTGGTTCTATAGCTGCTGCACTTGTTGACTGCTGCTGTTGCTGCGCCCCAGGAGCCTGCTGAGGCACAGACAATCGGCCAACTGCGTCTTCTGCCACAGCAGGTGAAGGCAACTTTGGCTGCGTGAGCGGAGGCAGGCTTGGGGGCTGCATGTTCTGTGCTGGGGACGGAGGTGTGGCTGAGGATGGCCTTGACAGTGGCTGTGACGGCACCATTGCTAGCAGACTGTGTTTGACATTTGAGCTGGGGCCAGTAGGCGTGACACTGCGCTGAAACCAAGTGGCTGGACTCAGTGAGGTCTGGCTAAGCTTGACATGTTCAGCAGATGGCGCAGCAGTGGCTCCTGGGTTCCCCACAACAGGAACTGCCACCGGTTCCGCAGAAGCAACTACTGGAGCGGGTGAGGATCGCTCAGTGTCAGGCGAAGGTGCTGTGTCGGACATGCCGCTTTGCTAGCGCAGCTGGTGTCAAGAGTCACACTGAGTGCAACCGCAACACAGAACCATTGCCGAAATGTCACACATTGGGTACCATGCGAGCATTGCGGGTGGCAAGCCTGCTCGAAATGCATTTTAAGGAACCGAGTGTTCCGCCCTGTTCCGCCAGGTTCCGCCATGCCGAGATATATATACAAATTTCGAAAGCTCTGGTCCCTATACGGCGACCAGTAACGCGACATGGTCACAAGCAGCCGACGCATCTGATTACTGTTTACACAAGTAAGCTGCAGTGCCAGATTTAGCAGCGCAACATGGTAAAGAAGACAGTGCAAGTCGTGCTTCGTGTTAGGCCAACTGAGGCAGCAAACGGCGAGCATTTCTCATGCCCTGGCAACAAGGTGCGCACTCGAAGCATTTGGCCAATGAAGGTTATTTCTGTGCCATTGATTGCAAGGTTTTCCTGCAGACCTTGATTACAAGAGATCCCAAGCAGAAGGGTCAGGAGTATCAAGTAAGACACCTAGTTTACTGCTGCAGCTGTCAGATGTGTGAAAAAAAGGCATCTCTGCTGCTGCATGTCGCTGACAGCAACTCTTGCCTCGAATGGTCCACAAGTTGCACCTTGCCAAGCAGCAGCTCATATGCGCTTCTTAACACCGTAAGGACTCCTGTGGCAGGTGCAGCTGACATATGGAGTGCTGTATGCAGTTCACGTTTGACGACATTCTGCAAAATGCTGGTCAAGAGGAAGTGTTCCAGGTGTGTTTGATGTTGTGAGTCTACTGCTGCGTTCAAATA
Organism: Trebouxia gelatinosa; assembly: GCA_000818905.1. Classification (NCBI taxonomy): domain Eukaryota; kingdom Viridiplantae; phylum Chlorophyta; class Trebouxiophyceae; order Trebouxiales; family Trebouxiaceae; genus Trebouxia; species Trebouxia gelatinosa. The sequence goes on along the minus strand of KN805270.1, from coordinate 90,955 downwards.
ACTAATGCTTCAAATCAGTCACAGCACAACATGGCTGCTGTTAAGATGACTGTCAACACGGTAGCTATCATGACAGCTTCTGACAATGCTGCTTACATGGCTAGGTGTGTGCTGATGACATTATCAAGACTGCATTGGATGGCTACAATGGAACTATACTGGCCTATGGCCAGACCGGAGCTGGCAAGACATACAGCATGACTGGAGGCAAAGCTAATTACAAGCAACGCGGGCTCATACCACGTACCATTCACAAGGTGATATGCTACGCTATGTGCTGCCATTCTTGAAAACAGCATAAGTTTGAAAAGGTTTCACCAAGTGTGGTGAGTTGCTCAGAAGTCACTGTCAATAGATATTCAACAGCAAGCACATTCTAGAATGACCTGTTGCTCGTGTGGGCGCACACACAAGCCTACGCAGCATCAATGGTTTGCAAATCCCAGTTTGGATCATGACTGAATGGGAATGCATGGTTGCAAGGTATTTGCAGGCGTGAAGGAGCACCAGGAGTCCAACTGGACTGTGCGTATCAGTTATCTGGAAATCTACAATGAGCAATGTTACGATCTGTTGGACATCAGCACACAGCCATCAGACATTGCCATCATTGAAGATGCTAAGGATAGGGTTATAGTCAAGGGCTTGGCTGCGCCTGTGGCTGCTACAGAGGCAGAAGCCTTGCAGCACCTGTTTGAGGTGTGTCACATCTTCTATCACTGGCACAAACTCCACGGCCAACTTGACCAATTCCAGCCAGTGTTGAACATTCACCTGCCTCATATGTTCTGCATGGCCTGTGCTCACCGCGCCTTCAGCACCTGCCATAGGTCTTCACTGCATTGATGACCTAGGAGTTTATCTGCATGCTGCTGGCGTTAATACATCTGACCTACTCACCTGTGGCAAGCTACAACACCGGAGCTATTGCAGCAATGGTACCAACAGACTGTTTTGATTGCTAGTTGCACACAGCAGCAACTCATGTAGCAAGGTTAGAGTCACGCAAACCTCAGCAAATGTGGCAAACATCTCTGGCTGAGCTACTCCATGTGTCAGGGTGAGGGCAATCGCATGGTAGCAGAGCACCAGTTGAATAGAGCATCCTCCCGCTCACACACCATCTTCAGCATCATGCTGGAGCGCAGCACAGATGCAGCAGGGGATGAGATGATCGTCTCAAAGCTGCATCTGGTGGATCTGGCAGGCTCAGAACGTATCTGCAAAACAAAGTCAGAAGGACTGGTGTTAAAGGAAGCCCAGCAAATTAACAAATCTCTCAGCTTCCTTGAACAGGTGAGTCAGACACACTTGGCTGTATGTCACAGCTCATTCAATAGGCTGCTGCTGCTGCGCCACATTGCAATATCAATTTGCATCAAGCAATCTTTGACATCCAGCAGTCGGGTTGCGCAACGTTGAGCGCAAGCATTTGTGCCTGACTACATACAGGGAACTTATGGGCCACTATACTAAGCACTATTGGAGGATGTTGGCTTCAATACTGCTCACACACAGCAGGATAGTCAGGCACACTGTGTGTGAGCACTATTGGAGCCAACATCCTACAATAGTGCTAAGTATAGTAGCCAACAGGTTCTCTGTGTGCTGATAGTACAATGTGCTTGGGGTGTGATTCAAGCGAGCATGACTCAGCACAAATGGAAAGTGCAGTTGATGGCCAACATAAGCAGGTGTCATACAGTATCACGTGAGGTCTCAACATGTTTGTTGCTGTGACAAAGGTGATAGTGGCGCTGTCAGTGCGAGGACGAGATCACATTCCCTACCGGTCGTCCAAGCTCACGCATGTGCTGAAAGATTCCTTGGGGGGCAACTGCAAGACACTCATGCTGGCATGCATCTGGGGTGATGCCAGTCAGCTGGAGGAGACCACCTCCACATGCAGGTTGCGATCGCCTACTGCACATGCACATTGATTTGCACATGCATCAGCACTAGGCACATCAGTCATCACGCTCTGCTGATGTGCACGCACTGTTATTGTACTTGAACAGCATCCTTTGCAAGTGCCCACGCAGCACAGCAAAGCAGCAAGCCTAAGCTCTGCTCCGCCCTCGTGTCACACTTGCGGCATTGCATCTTCTAAAAGATGACACAATGATGTGTCTATGCAAACACTGGTGGTGGCAGTAGCCATCTGTATCCTTGCACGCCGATTGTGATCCACTCTGCTCAATTGCTGACGGTGGTGTTTTCGATTGCGTTCCAGCTCTTGTATCTCCTATCATGTCTTGCCACAGGGGACTCCTCACTTAACCATGTATGCAGCAGTCCTGTGTGCGCATGTGCAAGCAACACAACCAATGAGCCATGGCTAGTACATTGACTTACACTACAGTTCAATTGTGAGCGGCAATTCAGGTTTGCACAGCGCATGCGGTGTGTGGCCAATGACTTCATTGTCAATGTACGCAAGGAGCCCACAGCCATTATCAGGAAGTATGAACAGGACATCAAAGAGCTGCAGCAGGAGCTTGCCATGCATGACAGCTTGACAGAGCGGCATGGCATCATATACGGCCCATATGATGATGCGCAGAAGTCTCAGGTGCAGGCTGATGTTCAGGCTTGGCTTCGGAGCAGTGACCCACCTGACAGTATTGCCCCTCTGCAGCTTGTCAGCTTACGGCACATCAAGGAAGTGCTCTTTGCTGCAAAGGTTTGTGGCTGCACACTGTACAATGCTAACCCCTGCCTGCTTGGTGCATGCTGGAGTGTGACATGGATTGTTGATTGACGACTGTGCTGTTCTGCACATGTGCCTAGCAACTGGAGCATCCTGCCGCGTGCTCATGCCGTTTGTCCATGTGCCCTCAAAACTACATGCATAACTCGTTTTGAGTCGCCTTGGAAGGCCATGGGAGGTCTGTGCTTGTCACAGCATGACATCTCTTCGCATTCTGCAGGTTGATCAATAATTTCACAAGCTGTGCACTGCTGGCAAAGGCTTCTTCTTCACATACTGCAGCAGCTGAGCGCATGCAGTTTTGCCTGATGTGCATGAGTGTTTCTGCAGACCGCAAAGACTCTTAGCTGCAGTGTGCATGCTTTGACAGGCTCTCTACCATGAAATCATCAGCTCACAACAGCCTGACAGGGGCCCACCAGTGTTGCAGCCGGCATCTTTGCCGCCAAATCCAACTGCCAGCCCAAGGGAGCCTGACAATGAGGTACATGATGCTTCTTGGACANGGTGGTCATTGTGACAATCACAGCCGTCACAATGGCAATGAACCCAACATCCCTGATAGTGTTGGGGGTGCTGGCTCTAGCGTGGCTCTATGTGTTTGTCATCAAGCAGGCACCTCTGGTCATTGGTGGTCGGACTTTCAAGTGAGCCTGACTGAGATATACTGACTTATATATGTCCCTCTTGTACTGCTTGCCTTACATGGTTGATTTGTCTATTGTGAATAGTCTGCGAGACTGTCTCAAATTCAGCCACAGCTCTTTTGCAAGGCCTGCCCCTGCAGCTTACAGCTGCTGGTGCCCTGACAGTGATCAGCTCCTTCTGCTTGCACAGTGGCACTAGCTTGCATTGTGTCAGCAGCAATACAATGCTGTTTACATTGTTGCATTGTCCATTATGCATAGAGTCAAGATGACTCACAAGTATTTGATTGCTGCAGTGATTATGAGAAGTTCATTGGCATGGGAATCATTTCAGGCATCATTGTGTTCTTCTTGACAAGGTAAGCAAGTGGTGCCTCTATCATTTGGAACATGTGTAAAGGCCTTGGCAGAGTGCCTGGATTCGCTACATGGCAAAATGCTGCCAATGCACTGCACAAGATCTGTTCCTAGTCCGCATGATTGCTGGGGCGCAGTCAGCAAGTGCAGGCGCTGCATGTGAAGACACATATGAGGGCTACAAGACTTTGAGTCTTGTGACTTGCCTGCACATACACAATTGCATGCAGCTTACCTACTATCGTGAGCAGCAAGGTTTTGTAGACACTATGCAAGCCTACATTGTGATGGCTTCTGCATCAAGTACGGTCATTATGATGCTTTGTGCATCAGGCACAGTCGACTGACAGTCCTTGCTGTGGTGGCAGTGTGGGAACTGTCTTATTCACAGCACTTGGCATCAGCTTTGTTGCAATAGCATTACATGGTGCCTTGCGGCAACCAGATGACCTCTTCACAGATGAGCCTGAGGTACATCTTCACCTTCCTGCATCAGGCGTCACAGACAAGCTGTGCATGGCATTGACACCTTGCATACTGCACTGGATAGCAGTGCATGTTTTGCTGCAGATTGCTATTGCACCAACATTTATATGGTGGTATTGCCATACAAGTTTCATCAGTCGCGTTGCACATGAAAGGCTTGTGGGTCATGCTGAAGTTGTCTGTTGCTTATGTCCCTAGTGTAGGCACGCTCGTCCGACTCAATTTGGCTCTAGCCATAGAACAACACCTTACACTTTAGACACATTGGACTCACATGCAGGCCTGCTTGTCTAAATGGTCAATGCTCAAAGCCATTGAACATCAGTACTGTGATAGGTGCCCTGAACATGCATGTAATGCAAGGCACAATGTCACACATTTGTGGTGCTTGCTGTTTTGACCAATCGTGTCTCGCTTGGGCTTGCAGAGTCAGCAGGGAGGCATATTTGGGTTACTTGGAGGGCAAGCACAGTCAAGCAGTGGGCATAACATTGTATGATTTTCGACTTCACAGTGTCAAGTTCTTCAAGAGCACTGCCTGGCTGCACTATCATGAAGCAGGAGTATACAGAAAGTCAGACAGTAGTCAGTTTGCAGGTGACTGCTCCCCCTAAGAGTGCTCGTCTGGGTCTGAGTCTGCACTTTGCATGTCCGAGTCCGCAGCTTGCATTTGTGATTCTGCAGCTTGCGTTTTGGTGTCTGAATGGTAAGAGCTGATCAATGCTAGAATTTCGTCTTGATATGGCTTTCCTAGTGCTTCATCCACGGGAGTATTTGAGTGACTGCATGTGCAAGCAAGCTCGTTTGCTGAAAACACATACACATGCCGCAGCCAGCACCAGGGATTGCTTGCAGTATGTCAAACATGAAAAGTTGGCAAGATTTGATTTTACCTATTCAGATTTGCTGCATTAGCTCCTGCATCAAGCAAGACTTTTGCCACTTCGGTACAGCCATTGAGGCATGCCCAGTGTAATGGAGTGTTGCCTTCTGTGTTCACGACATCAACCGTCTGCAGTCAGCAAAGGATGTAAAGTGAACAGCACAGAAGCGTGGCATGTACAACAAGCTTACTGCGCCAGCTTGTATGAGACAGGAGGCAATGCTGGCGTGTCCATTGGCTGCTGCCATGTGCAAAGCTGCATTCATCGAAAGAATAAGCCTCTAGGCAACGATGTATTTGAATGAAATGAGAAATACATGAGCTACCTGTCCTGCCTGAAGAGTCTGCCGAATTGACGTTTACACCGTGCTGCAGTGCCGACTGCACGTCTTCCATGTCTCCATACCGAGCCCCGTCCACCAGAACTTCGACTAGATCCTGCGAAGGAGGCAATTCCTTGATTGCCGTGCCGAGCTCTCCGCTGCACGTAGCATCCATGGTGACGACTGATAACGTCAGCGAGACCTATGCGGAGGTGATGTCGTGCAGCGTCTACATTGCAGCAACGACGTGGTGCGGCATCAACAGCGATAGCCACTTTACGACACCGCTGAGTGTTGAGCGCGTCTGTCAGATGTCGAAAAGTCGGCACTGATCGCTCACGTGTTGGTTCACGGGACTCCTCGTGATCGCTGTTCAAGGCCTGTGGTGCATGTGATCAACATAACTTGGTTCTCCTTTCATCAAGCGTCGCAGACCTCCGCAACCTTGCACGTTGTTCCCCACTTCTGCAATTTCTGCTGCTGCGCCACCACTGCGGAACAAGCGCAAGACATCNATGCTGCTGCACTCCCAGCTGAGGAGCAGGTGTTGGAGACAGCAGCCAGTGAACAACTGCTAGATGAAGACAGCTTCTCACAGACTCCATCAAGAGATCTGGCCTCTGCAAAAAGCCATACTCAGGTGTGGGAAGCTCATCATAAAGTTTTGCATCTGCAACATACTATCGTTGCTTGGCCAGACCCCTTAGCCATGGTGAGCAGGGAACTGTGTAACAAGTGCATAGTCAATGCTTTCTGGGAAGTTGACGCCAAGACACCCTGCATGCTCATGCAGAACATGTTGAGCAACAGCAGTAGGCGGTATGGTGCTCATGTATGCAAACAAGACAGGCATGTATGCAGCAGTCTGCGACAAGGGCGTTGAGCAGTCTGCGATCTCAGCTCATGCTGTCATACTTTTGAGGTTTGAGACTGCTGCAGGTATTGTCCAGCCCTCCAGACCCTGCTGATGAAGAAGCCATGGCTTTCTATCATGCGCAACAAGGGTTTCGAGGCAAGACCTTGACCATGAAACGAACTATGGCATCAACCCGCAGACGACCAGCAATACCGAAAAGCTGATCTGTTCGGTGATGCTGTGAACCATTGTCCTGGACTGTAACAGTGTAACATGTCTCATGCATGACTATACGGTCAAACAGATGCATATCTACTGAGTGATGTTATGTTGCTCCCATCTGCTAAAGCTTCATGTGTATGTGATGGTCACAATGAGTATTGCATGCTGTAATGGCTTGGAATCAGTCAATCAAGCAATGGCACTTCCATTCATTGGGGCTTATGGGCTGTTACGGCATACAATAAGTCCACAAGGTGCAACTGTGCACTGTCAAATGCTAATGGCAACATAGGGTATACCAAATTTACATACAGTGTTTGTGACTACACAATCGTTTGTGCTCCTTGCTCACTCCTTGTGCAACATTCAGTCTGGCCCTCAAGATGATAGGTATGCTGCAGAGCCTAGGGTTGACATTTGATCGACCTAGTGCTTTTTTGAGCATCCTTCATTTGCCAGACTTGCATACTATTAGGTTTGAAATTTGAGGTCCAGCCTAACGGATCAGCATGATGAGCTTTGTCTGCCTGTTCCAGTCTGCATGTGTATCACTTCCCTAGAGAGAGAGAGATTACACGCTTCGGCCAAGCAACAAGTCTGATCGCGTGGGTCGGAAGCCTGATCAAATGTACAAGGAACCTAGACAACCTACATGGTGGTCCGGATTAAACCTTCTATTTGCCAGCGTGGCAGGTCACGTGCATCCCCACGGGAACACGTGGGCCCTGAGAATCGTGGTTCTAGCTTGTGGCAAGGCTTCCATGCTCGATTTGCAGGAGCGATCTGCTGTAATTTGGCCATGTTGCGCCAGCTTATATCCGGCGCTGGATGCGTCGATGATCTGGGACCCTCAGGCAGGGCGAATCCATTGCAGTCGTTCTACACCAACATCCTTGACAGGTCGAAACAGCACGAGTACCTTCCGGAAGTGCGCTTTGCGGACGCAAATGCTGCGGAAGTCAACAAGCAAAAGATCCAGTCCCGGTCTCGTGTACATCTAAGGCATGTATNTCAGGCTTTGCCTGTTGCTGCTGCTGCTTACCTGGCTGTCAGTTTGCTGCTGAGGGACCGCAGCAGACGCAGAGTTGCCATTNACAGCCTTACATCAGGAGGCACCAGCACCACACCAACATGGTTGGTTTCATTCAAGCAACAACAGAGTGTATCTGGGCTGACCGTGTCATTGTGCAGCAGGTCATACAGCGTGCCACGCTCCAACTGGGCTGTCACCAGCAGGAGGTCCCGAGTGTGGGGGTCCACGGAGGTACCCATCACTGTCACAATGTTGGGGTGCCTCAGCCGGAGGGCGACTAAGGTCTCTTGCACTGCCTGCAACATGAGCATCTTGACCATCTCATCTACCTGACAGCCTGCTGAAGCTGAGTGGGGCAGGCGTTCCTGACAACAATACTTTGGCATGGACGATAGTGTCTCTGAATCGATTGCACGCAGCAGCTGATGCTGATCCCTTGCTTTGTACAGCAATCACAAGCCATTAACCCCTTGAAGTTGCATGCATGCAACCATCCTGTGCAAAGATCATCTGGCCAGATATGAGACATTGGATTAGCTGCCCCTTGAAGCCCCTAAACTCCAGTGCACAAGCACAACAAGCCTACTCACATGTACTCTGTCATAGCACGTCACCAAAGTTGTGAGTGCACATGTACTCCTACAGATGAATAGCATCCCACTCAAAGAGGCTTTTGGAATGGCAGCTTGGCATATTGTTGCAGTGCAGCTCGGGTAAGGGCACAAAATCACACAGGCAGCAGGCAGCAGAGCGTACCCCTTCCTTCCTGAGGTGTGCTCTGACTGGGCCAAAAAGGAAGCAGCTTGTCAAGCCCCGCCAGAAAGCTGCCAGGCCTCTTGTAAAGCCATGCCACCTGTCCTGCCAACTGCGAGCTTCATAGCGAGCCTGGTCTTGCCTCTTCTTCCCCTGCTCATACTCCAAATCCAACCTGAACATGTGCCAAGATGCTCCGCAGTGTGTTGCAGTTGTGCCTCCTACGCACACTTCTGCCTGAAGACGCTCAGCACTGTATTGCACGCAATTTTCAGACCTGCTGTGTCTTTTCTTGCCTGTGTATCAAATACAGCCAGAACATCAGCCACAAGCCTGTGTCCTGTGTGAGTACTGCTTCTGCTCTGCTGTGTGGCCTCTGTTCTGGGCGGTATCTCAATTTTATTTCAATGATTTTTTGCTACGCTTTTGGATGTCCTAGGCATAGTGGTCACAGCCAGGTATGCATTGCATCGCATGTGCCAGTGCAGATGCACAGGCATGTGAACGTTAGCAGATGCAGCTTCGACCAACACAGACTCACTCAAGTGCTTTGCATCAGTGCATACCTTGACATCAAGTTGTGGCATGCAAAAACAAACACTTAGCTATGTACAGCAATTTTCTCATACTGGTGCCTTGCTGCGCATTTTGGCCTGTCTTCTCGACATCATCTGAATCATGTTGACGCATGGTTCCGCGCAATACAGCAGCACATACAAACTAAACATATAGCAACAGCATATGCACAATGTACATATGTTGCTGCAGAAAGCTGCTGGAATTGCATGCACAGGCAACATACCGGGACGCCTCATCTGCCCAATGGGTCGCACAGTCAGGGCTGTCAAGGAGGCCTGTTGTCCCAAAGTGCAGCTCCTCAACTATGTCGCTCTCCTGCAGCTGGGCCACATTTGCCTTTGTGGGCGGCTGCGCTGCAGTGCCAATGAGGCCCTCCTCAGCAGTGGCTGCACTGTCAGCGCTGATGGGCAGCACCATAGGCAAGTCCTTGCCACTCGGGGACAACAGAAACTGTTGGCCTGCGCTACAGGCAGACTGTTCAGCCTGCTGCACAGCTGCAGCTTTGCAGTAACAGCAGCTATCCACAGACATGACACAAAGCCGACAGCAAAGATGTGTTGACTCAACCTAAGGGCAGCGATACCAGTAACACATTCTTGTTGTTTTTCATGTCAGGCCAGGGGGATGTCCAGGATGTCGGGGATTTCGCAAGTGTATGGCAGAATTTGCCCAGGTGCTGTTTGCTGCTTGGAGTCAAGCTTTTGCATTGCCTGGAACATATGTACCGATATGCGTGCACTGTTGCAGGGAGACGTACAGCACGACAAAGGCATGCTTTCATACATCCTGGTTTCAAAAGTAAGAGCTGTTGATCAAGAATCGCCAAGACAAGAAGTTGTGCGCCACTGCACAGCACAGGACATGATGCAACACACCTGGAGTGTAGAGTACACTGCTCTTACGGCTGGCAGGCTGATCCCCTGGGTCTGCATCATCAGCGCGGTCAAGGCTGTCCCGATGCTGTCCTGATGCTGCAGTGTGATCCAGGCTGTCCCGATGATCTAGGCCATCAGCAACATGTATGGCTAGGCTGGGGTCATGCGGGTGTATGTGCTCAAAGGAGATGATCTCCTGGGAGGTGCGAGATGGGCGCACCAGATCCACATCAAAAATGCTGGACTTCCCCCTGCAGTGTTTTTCCCAAATGTGTCTGCCTTGCTATAGCTGCCATGTTGATGCTGAAGGCGATTGGGCAGACCCTATCAGACTGTTGGGTCCAGGAGTCAGCTGTGTGGCGTCGATCAGATGGTGTCAAGCGCACGCCTGATTGCTACATGCTCAGAGCAGCAGCATGCAGCACAGCATGCAGAGCACTACCATCAGTGATGCAGAAAGCAGACCCAGCACTGACAACCTGGCATGCAGCCTTGTGTTGTCCGGTTTGCATCACAGATGGCCACAGCTGTACAGGCATCATAGCGCGTGACAATGCAATCTTGGTAACAGTCAGCTCAAAAATGCAATGCCCAGTGTAAATCAAGCATACTCCACATGGTGAACAGCGCCACTGCAGCATATGGCTGCATGCCTATTGACTTGGGCACCTGCCAACTTGCCTCAGCAGCAAGAGCAATACTGTGCAGCATGCATGCACTGTATATGTGCAACATGCAGAACCTTGCCAGATGCCAAACCTTGAGCTGTTGGGTGGCAGCAATCGCTTGACAGCAATGTTGGTCCCTCGATACTCCCCCTTCAGTACTTTGCCATACATGCCCTCACCNCATCGACATCTTGCAAGGGCTGCTGTTATGTGCCGTGGCCTACCTGCAAAGCGGATGGCATGCTTCCGTGCAAGCCTGCCAAGTCTCGAAGGTCGTGGCAAGTCGAGAGAGCCAGAGGAGTGGGACCCACATGGAGCACACGTGATAGACGGAAATGGAATTTGACTAGGCACGTGAGCATCACACAACTGAATTGGTTGATGTCCAGCTTCCATTGCAGCTTTGAGGCNAGAACGGATCCAAGGCCAATGCCACGAAAGGCCCCATCCCTGCCGCTGCCAATGCCCAAAACCCATCTGACGTTTTGCGAGAAGCCAATTCTGCTTCAAACAAGCGTCCCAGAGAGGTGATCAGACTGGTGCTGCTCAACACATATGTCCTGCTGAAAGACTCTGAATCTTTCTTGCATGTCAGGATGNTTGTTTTGCTTGGCCTTACAGTGCGGCAAGTATGTCTTCTGCAAGATTACCAAATCAAATGTGTGCATGTGCCAAATGCAGGCTCAAAGAATGGTGCTCCAGCCTCATTGCAGCTTTGCCAAGCTGCAGGTCAGCTCAGGAGTCATGCCTGTGGCTCTCAAGCTCTGCTGCCCTGGTTATGTACAGCATGTCAACTCCGGACCAAGTCCTGAACTTGAGATCTGAGTTGTGGGATGTTGTGGTGAAACGATCAGCACTTGTTTTGGCTATGGNGTCTCAAGTACTGCTGTAGCATGCTGTAGTCACCCGTCATGCATCTGTCACAGGGGGCGGATACCCAAGTTTGATCGGTCATGTTACGCTTGTGTTGTCCTGGTACATTTGACGCTGACAGCTTGCCCCAAGGGTGTATCGTGCTTCTTGAGCGGCGCGATACAGCCTTTGCCCGGTCATAACATCGGTGTGTGTGCAGGAGCAGCAAGTACCACTCTTTTGTTGCCCCTTAAGTGCTCAGTGCAAGACACTTCCGCTCGTGGCCTGGCCTCCCGATCAGATGCAGCTTTCGTATGCGAACTACACAAGAGAGTCTCTGCTGCAGCTGTAGGCCACTTTGTAACCAATGTGTGGCTGCTTGAGCCAGCAAGGAGCCTGAAAGCTGTAAAACGTATNTAAGACATATAGCTTTGTGTGTTGCGCTGCTGAAGCAGTACGCGTCAGGACAAAAATCCTTCTACTGTCAGCATGTACTCCTCCACATACCTGAGCAAACATGCAGATCTCTGTCTAGAGAACTACCCAGCATCATGAGCAACATGTTGCCGCATGCATAACAGTACATGCTCTCACACCCCTTTTACAGCCAGGTATCATCTGTACCCCTCATGTCAGAGCACGCATAGGGATAATGCTTTGATTTCAGAGCGAACCTCACAGGGTTGCCTTTCACAATTGCTTGCTTTTTTGCTTTTTGTGCTGCTGTAAAAAATTAAGCATGCAGAGGGGTGCCCTNCACATCAGCAGACCCTGTGCCTTTCAAGTGCATGAACGGATCTTTGATTCTGAGCTCCTCCTGCGTAGNTTCCTGTGCATGCAGTATGCTACATCTGCTCTGTGTGTTGCATACGTTCTGTAGAATGGTCATCTTGTCAAATAGCCATCAAGCCGGTAGCAGAATCAGGGATGTTGCAGGTCATGTGATCTGGGATACATGTACAGCAAGGAATAAACGGTATAGANCAGCCTGTGCCTCTGCAGCAGCAAATGCTCTTTGAGCGCAGGCAGCATGTGTCATCTGCGCCGCAGACCAACTTTTTCAGCAAGATGGCATTTGCTCAACCAGGTGGTAGGCCTATCAGGTGAATGNCACCCCAGCCGTACATGCATCTGAGGATGATTTAGGGCCAAGCATGGCATCAACACAAGGGGAGCACCAGACACAAACAGAAACGTCTCAGCAGGAAGCTAGCAACGCCACACATGCAACAAACAGCCAGGACGAAGCCATGCAGAGGCAGGGTGCAAGTGCTAGTTCAGCAAACAGCTTCACAGCTGCTGGACAAGTACACAAGCACAGTACGTCGCAGCAACCAACTGGAGACCCAGCCGAGAAACAAAGGAGCNTAAGGGACTGAAAAAGCAGGTCGTCAAATGGCAGCAAATGCAGAGAGATAGACAAGTGAGCAGGTCTGTATGTGCAGTGGTGCATGTTTTGACAACATATAGCACGTGCTACCANTCAGCTTCAGCAGCTGCTCCTCAAAGTTGTCGTTGCTCTTCTTGAGGGTGCCAAAAAACTTTTTGAAGGGGGAGTCTTTCTTGGCACCAGATTTTGCACCACCCATGAGCTTGGCAAAGTCAAAAGCGCCAAGCTTGTTCAGCTTCAGCACAGCTGGCATGGAGGGGAAGACAAGGCAGGCATCTAAACGCTCCCGCTGAGGCTCTACAACTGATACAATCTGCAGGCACACCAGTTGTCTTGGCTGCATCATGCCAGTACTGTGAAATGCAGCGCTGACGGGANGCGTCACTGTATACATTGAGCACTGAACAAAGCGCTGCTATGTGCAGTTTTTCACAAGGCTATTTTGGGCAGTCGGGACTTTCTTTGCGATTATGTTCACCTCACTGGGAGCCATGGTAGCCTTTTTGTGGCTAGAGCCGCGCGGGGACACTGAGGTAAGTCATCACATTGTATGTCGGCTTCTTGACACCCACATTTACTGGACCCGCCCACATAGCTGCTGTGGTTGGTTGCTCAAGCCATTTAGTAATGTTGCAGTGTAGCNACCCTCTCTTCTGCATACACTGCACAAGGCGTCAGCAGCATACTCAACAACAGACTTAAATGGCCCAATCAGTATGGCGTGGGCGACGCAAGATCTGGAGAAAGGCGAGGCAAGGGATAGAATCTATAGATGATACAGCATACACTGANTCTGTAGCCCAAAGTAGGTGTTCGAGAAGCACAAGATGCTGCCCACTCCCAGTCCCACTAGGACAGCTCGCATTGTGAGCTGTCGTGGTCCCGCCTGATGCTGCTCTCTGCACAGACGGTGCGAGCTATGTATGGTTCAGCTGTGTATGCAGTCCAGCAACTCCAAAAAACAATACCACGACTAGCCAGCCAGGGGTGGCTAGTGGCGTCCCAGATTCATAGCTAACAGAGCTGCACAACCTTTTGTCAGGATGCTTACAGCACGCTTCAGGAAGTGATGTGTGGATACATGCAATGTACATTTGACATGTTGCAGGGCGGCAAGTGGCATCATCACAGCAGAGGATTTCCTCACCATTGAGCCCAAAGTCAAAGCTGCTGTGGTGGGTGAGGCCTTTGGGGTGTCAATTGTGACAGCCCCACCTCCATCCTCAGGCACACTATCCATTCCCGCCATGAGGATTCTGGAACAGGTGATGATGCTCATCACTGCTTCACCACCTGTCTGCGCTCCTTCTGCGGATCTGCTTATATTCTTCGCAAACATCCGCGGTTGCCTACTCACCATTCAGAGAACAATGCGTCTGAAAGTGCCCAGTGCATGTGTTGCGANTGGTGCTGAAGCTCTGCAACTGCAATGCACTTTTCAGCCTTCCAACACCAAGCACAGCTGTATACCGTGACTGCACATAGCTTGCANCTGACTGGTCTAGACCCGCTACTGTAGTGAATACCTCGCAATCTGCTTGACTTGTCTTGAACTGTGACCGTGTTCAACCTGTCAAGTCGTGCGTGATACTTTGCAGGCAAGGCCAGGCAGACCAAGGGTGATGCCAAGAAGGCAGCAAACAAGTAACTTTTTGGCAATCAGCTGTGATTTGGCGCTGTAGATTAGCTTTGGTTTTGCAGACAAACGGTATAAATTGTAAACTGAACACGGTGATCAAGCAATGAGAGTCGCGTCCAATCTGATGTGCATGCGCAAGCAACAACCTAGACGATACCAATGTTGTAAAGACATGGCAGACAACGTTTCTGCCATACAGATCATCGTGTATTGCATGCTTGAAGGAATGCGCATGCCAATCTGCTACATGTTGGCAGACTGTGATGATTCTGTTGTCCGGAGTGCAAACCGGGCAGCTCCGAATTGTGGCAAAAATATGGTGCTGGCCTTCTCATCGTGTAGCATACTGTCGCCTTGCAGCAAGGTGATGCGTGTGTGTACGGGTGACATGTAATCAGCGAGCTGCATGAACCGGGAACTGACCGTCANAACGGCAGTTGCAGGAGCAGCAGCAGCCAAAAATAAGCAGGAGCAGCAGTACCACCAAAGTGTTCAGCGAAGCTCATGCAATGCTTTGGTACACCTACAATGTTTGCTTACAAGACTGCATCGCTCGCTAGACTGCAGTGTCTGCTGCGCTCTGCTTCCGACTGTGATCGAACGACTTGGGTACAAAATTCGACAAAATTCGGACAGCCGGCTATAGGACAAGGTACGTGGTGGACCCACCTGATCAGCTCACGATGAACAACGTACGAGACAACTAGTGTTGCCAGGTTGAGCTCAGGCAGCAGCCCCACAACTTTTAGGATGCCAGGCAATAAGCCAGTCACCAAGTTCGTTGCAGGAGCTGAGACTGTAAAACTTTGTTGGCCGTTGGTCACAACAAGAACAACGTGCCGATGTGTTAGCATCACCACATTTTCCAAGCATAAGGTTAAGAAACGGCCGTCAAATCCCGCAGTCCTGACAAATATCAAACTGCGTCACGCGTGGCTTAGAGCAGCTGTCTAGCTGGTTGTCTATCTCTCGTATGCGAACGTCTGGACAACCACGTAATCCGCTGCTCAAATGACAACAGCGACACCGCACAAAGAGAGATGTACAACAATTACCAGACTGTGTATGTGCGCCTCACATTCAGACAAGTGCTCGATCGACTGATGGCTAGTAGCCTTCAGAAGTGTTGTCCCACAGACATAACGTCTGATGTTCNTCCACTCTGCCTGCTGTAGCATGCTGTAGCATGAAGCCCAAGCAGCAAGCGTTTTTCAGCATGCTACCGAGGGTATCCCAACAAGTGTGATTGCCACATGTGTCCAAACATGCAGGTCCTGGCAGCTCAAGCAGTATTGCTGGCCAAGCATGCAGTCACCAAGCACACATACTGAGTAACGCTTTGCTGGCAGTCACTGAGCACGCTGTCACACTGGGCAAACGGCTGTGTGCAATCTCTGGCTCCTAGAATGGCAATGTTTGTGCGGTGTTGCATAAGTCACAAAGACCATTAGAAAAAAATCCAGGGTTGCACAAAATGCTTACACTGAGGTTGGTGTAGAACGCTCCTCCAAGCTTGTGACTATTGGACAGGCTGTCGTCCATCTTCCCCATGAGTAAAGCCTGGTGCACGCTGTGGTTCAGCAGCTTGATGCATCCCACCAATCTGCTGGACTCGTTTGTCAAAGTCTCCATCAGGGCTTTCACCTTGCTGTCATTAGCCTGCTCCAGCTGCACCAGACATGCCCCAATTTTGCGGACGTATNCAGTGGCAGCTGCCACTGCTTCAGCACTGCCATGTTCAGGACCCACATTGCTGCCAGCTGGATGCAGGCCATCATGCTGAGCATTGGACTTGCCTGTCTGTGGTACTGTGTTGATAGCATGTGGCACTACTGCTGAATCACCTGCTGTATTGCCAAGCTGGGTGGCTGAAGCAGTGGAGACGCCTTGCATTGAGTGCTGGCTTGGCAGGCTGACGCCAATGGCAATGAGCAGATCTTGCAGAGCCTCTGTCAGCACATCATCATTCATTAGCTCAGCCAGCGCCCGTGCAGTGAAGGCTGAAACACCGCTTACATCCTGGCCTGAACCTACCTTGCCAATTACAGTCTTGGCTCGCTTGTTTGGAGGAACATCGCCAACAGCAGCACCTGCAGCTTGCAACACTGCTGGCAAGACTTCTGTTGTGGGAGCAGCAGGAGCTTGAACAGCAGCATCGCTGTCTGTAACAGAGGGTACGCCAACCCTGTCAGCTGTTACTGAGCTCAGTGGCAGCACTGCAGCTTCCTGTATGCTTGACTGCTCAGGTGCAGCTGCAGGTGCTTGGTCAGCTGATTCGATCACAGTCAGCTTTGCTTCTGGCTGTGCAGTGGCCTCCTGCCTCAGTTTCATGACCTTCTTTGCCTGCTTTGCTGCTGAGGCAGCGTATTTGCGCTTGCCTGCCTGCTTGAGCGCTGCAGGTGCAGTAGCAGGCGGAGGGGGCACCACCCGGGCCCCTGCTGCTGTGTTGGGGTCCCCTGGGGGTGTTGCAGTGCTGTCTACGTTGGGCTTTGCTGATGCCGTGATCTTTGCTGTAGTGCATGCTGGCTTATGTGCTTGCATACGCTTGGCTGTTGCTGACGCTGAACCTGGTGTGGTGACCCTGGCTGTGGTTGTTCTTGCAGCTGCTGGCTGCTGCAGCTTTTTGGCAGCAGCAGGCAGTGCAGCTGGCTTGCACCACCAGTCCTTTGGAGCTGAGCGCGGCGCTTGAACATGCACAAAGTTGCAAACCTGCGTAGGCACAGCACTGCTGCTGGGTCATGAGTGCACTGAAATGCTTTGCATGCCTGTTCCCCCATGTAAGACTAAGAACAAGTTGGGAAGAAGTCGCTAGGTCCAAGTATGGCTAAGGCAGCTGCGCAAGATCTAGCATCCAGTCATGTATGACTGCTCCATAATGCTTGGCACTGCTTAAACATAATGATTGAGCCATGCTCAATTAAAGGGAATGCTTTCAAACACTGCAGACATGTCGCAGCAAAATGTTCTGCAGCCGGCTGCGCATGCACACAACAGCATCTCACATATGACGCGCACCCAAGGCGCTTGAGCCACTGACCACAAATTGTGGGAGTATGACACTGTGGAATGTCTCAGTCCGGGCCACCAAGATGTGCTTCACGCATACATTGACGCTCAGGAAGTGTCGTGGGCAGTACCTGTTGCACAGCAAGCACAAAAGCCTCCCGTTTCTTGCCCTTGTCCCACAGCTTGCCCTCCAGGCCTTGGCTCCAGGTGAGCATGTCCTTCTCCGGTAGCCACGCTACCTCCAAGGTGCCAAAGAACATCACTGGCAAAGCCTTTGCACTTGCCTTCCTGGCATGGCCCAGCCTTGGCTGGGCTGCCTTGTCAGTCATCACTTGAGCCTGCAGAGCCCAACTATACAGTTGACAACGCCATGTTCAGGCAAGGGGGGTGCAGATGCAGCAATGAAAAGCACAAAATAGGCATGGCAACGATTGTCATTTCAGCATGGCTTGCTGCAAGTCTGACGCAGCAGAAGTCATGAGTGGGTCCTGTGCAAGCTGCTTGCCCTGCTTGGTGTTCTAAATGTTCTGTGTACTAGTGCCTGTGAATGTATACAGCGTCAATGCTATTATGTCAACAGCAGCAGTTGCAGGTGGGGGTACTCACAGGCCACGATGGGTACCCTTTGACACGCCCCCAACCAATCTTGGCTTGTTTGGCTGACTGCACCAGCTGAGGAACTGCAACTTGCTCAATCAGCTCCATGTCACCAAAGGCCTTCTCTGGTTGTGCAGCAGCTGCAGACTGTTCTTGCTGAGGATTGCCTCCTTCAACTTCAGCTTCAGTAGCATCATGTCCGGGCGCAGCATCAGCAACAGCAGGGGGCGGACTGTGTTTTGTACTGTGCTGATGAGGGTTTTGACTGCTGCTGGCGCCGATTCTCGGCTGTTCAGTGGTCATCTCCTTTGCATCTTTCACCTCTGCCTCTGTTTCTGGCTTGATGCCATGCAGTGTCTGGCTGGCGACATTGCAGTCTGTGTCGCTTGCTTGTGCCTTGTGAGCAGCTGCAGGTCCATGCTGAGCAGAGCTGGCTGGTTTGGCCCCCTGCAGGTTGAAGGTGGAGTGCTGCATTGCAGCACTGTCTGTGCTGTAGGATGGCTGGCTATCAGTGTCTACCTCGCTGCTGGCCTCGGCAGCAGGTGCAGCTGACACTGCCTACAGCAGGCAGCACTGCTTGTCGTCTTGCTGGCATATGCCCAGAATTTGCTTCATTTGTAACAGCAGCAGCGACAAGTTTTCTTTTCAGACCTTGACCTGCGCGTGTCGGGTCGGGGGCTGAGATTTAGACGCACCCATGACCTTCAGCACAAATGCCGTTGAGCTGTTGCCCTGAGGCCAACGATCTGGGTTAGGATGGTCCAGCCATTCTCATGTGCTACCAGCTTGCACTAGCAACAGCAGCGACACTCCTCGTCACAGAGCAACACAGGATTTCTGATTAGCGCTCTTGGATCGCATAGCATGGCTCTACACGCTGGCAGAGTTCACCAGCATGTTGACCTGAATCTGAAGTGTGCACTCAAGCTTGGTCAGTTGGGCTTCCATCACCAGACCCCGACATCAGTAACTGTTTCTGATGCTGGATGTGGAGTGTCATTAGAAGGAGTGGCAACACGACCTTTCTAATGTGTTTGCTGCACAGCCTGGCTGTCCACCAACGTTTTGAACTTGATGTGGGAGTCATCATGATTGTACACAACCATGACAGAATGTGATGTAGCAGTCTGCTTGAGCAACATGCAGCGAAGAAGGCAGCTGTGTAGCTTTCTATACAGATCTGCAGCCTGCGTACAAGTTGCACCTTACCTTCCCACTGTACAGAAGTTTGCTTGAGCGAGATGTACAGGTGCATGCCCAAGATAGTGAGCTTGATCATGGCTAAAATCGTGACCAAGTAGCTTGTATGCTGCATGTTGTGCCAAGCATATGCAGCTGGCTGTCACATTCGTTGCAATCATGCAACCGTTTTCCCAAGCTGCTTGCTTACCGTAGCTTCTGTTATGACTACACATATCCTGGCCTTGTTGGCATCATTGTGAGCAAGTGCCATTCTCATAAGCTGTCTGAGTTAACTTAGTGCCGGCACTGCAATCTCTGTGTGCCATCACCATGATATCTGCAGCTCTGTTGTGACGCTGCGTTGCCAACACCAGAATCATAGATGCTAGTACTAGACTGAAATCTATGCATGCTTTAATTGTTGATTGGCCCAAAGGACACACAATCGACTGATTACTTGAACGCATCGAAGTTATGCTGCTGTGTATGACAGACAGGAAGGGTGCAGAGGTATTGATTTACATGAACAGCTGAAGCTACTCAGTCGAAGTACCCATACAGCTCTATCCCTAATCCTTATAGACTGGTAAGTAACATGAGCACGAAACACTCTGCAGCCCGAATGCCAAGACCCTGCGTGGTGTTGCAAAACTGACCAGCAGTAACTAACTCCACTTTCTATGGGATATATAATGTAACAGAGACACAGGAAGCAAGGAGCCATACATCTCAAGTGCTGGCTTGCAATACAGCAAGGCAGCTCTCAAAAATTGAGATGCAGGGTACAGCAATGGTCATTCAAAGAGTGGGCAGCCTGTCTTCATTGCCGATGATTGTCAACAAGTTGTAGCCGAAGGGGTCAGCAACATGCTTTGACCAGTTGGCGTATGGTCCCTCTCCTGTCACGTAACTCTGGATTGCAAAGGCCTGCAGACAAGGACCAGGTGTCACTGCTTCAAGTCACAAGCGTTGGTTGCACATGACACACGGTCACTGGCAGTGCGTTGCATGTATGCGAGGCAGTATGCAGCGTGTTGTGCATATGCAGCATGTCAGCGCCTTAGTACAAGCAAAGTTTCATCTGCGCATTGCTGGCTGCTGCATAAGCTACATCAGTTGAAAGGGACTAAAGCCAAGATGCTAAGGTACAGGACATGGGGACAAGACTTACCAAGACAGACACCATAGCAAGACGTCCATTCTTGATCTCCTTGACCTTGAGCTCTGCGAAAGCCTCTGGGTCATCTGCTAGGCCCAGGGGGTCGAAGGGGCCTCCAGGGTACAGGTTGTCCAGCCTGTCAAAGATGTCCGAGTCAAACTTGCCAACTCCTGGGGAGTAGCCCTTGGGGCCCTTGCCTTGCTGCCTGCATGTTGTTCAACGTTGGTCAACAATTTTATGTACAGTTATCTATACAGATATATACAGCAGGAATGCGTCAGACTGTGCACCACAGATTGGCATGCCTTTGTTTTGAGTATAGTTTTGTCTGAACTCAGGCACTGGACTGCAGGTCCTGCAAGGCAGATATGCTGTGCAACACTCATCAGCAGTGGGGAATGTCCAATGGCCTTGTCAGCATACAACCAACTACAGCTGTTGAACAGCAATGATCAGCTACAGCAGTGTGTCAAGGCAAGAAGTAACACAAAACCGCATTGTAGCCCACCTGTATCGCTCTACTGCACCCATGAGCACTACCTCAATGGCAGTGACAGCTGCTAGAGGAAGAGGGTTGTTCACAACACCCCAGGGCACTGCAAAGTAGTTGAGGGTGCCGCCGTCAAGCATTTCTGCTCCCGTCTCAAACCATGTGCCTCCGTAGATGTTGGCGCCGTTTGCCTGCAAGCCCTCTGGGATGATGATGCCAGCTGCGGCAAGCATAGCCCATCGGGCATGCAACAGCTCATATGCTCTGTACTTCTCAACTGTCTCTGGGTCCTTGCCAAGAGATAGTGGGTCATACCCGTAGCTGCAGTTAAGAACAGCCGTGAGTATGAGTACACTGGCAGCAGGCTATACCCACAGCCAGAAAGCGAGCAATGGCTGACTTACTCTCCAGCTAGCTGTCCGTTCAGATAGCCAGGAATCTCGGCCTCGTCCAAAAGTCCGCGAGGCAAGAAAAGTGCACGGCTTGGGCCTGCGGCAAGGTTCTGAGACTGAGCGCATAGTCAGCTGACAAAGCTGCAATGATCCCGACAACTCACCGTACCACCTGTCCAGACCGGACGCGCGCTCCTCGCCGAACCAGCCCTTAGATGTGCCAGTACCGGCCTTGTTCGCTTGCTTCTTAGCCTGACCGCCGACCTTTTTGCTCTGCTTTTGGGCGGTCTGGAACAAGTTGTTGGCTGCCTTCTTCGGGGCCTGCTTCTTGGCAGGGGCAGGTGCGTTCTTCTTTACGGCGCTCTGTGCCTTTTTGACCACTTGCGTTGCACTGGGAAGCTTTGCCTTGGCGGATTGCTGTGTTTTCTTGGCACCTTTGTCTGCTTGCTTCTGGGCTTTCTTGAAGAAAGCCTGAACCTGAAACTTTTTCGCTGATGCTTTAGGAGCGACAGTGCTCTTTTGCACAGTGCGTCCCATAAATTCGCTGCGCATGGTAGTTGCCATCGCTGCAGTCGATTTGCGGTACGATCGTGGGTTACCAAGCAAGACCCTTTGTTGGGTTCACCAGCGCCGATCTAACCAATCTTTGCAATGGAGATAAGGATCTTGCAGGGGCATTTCCGATAGGCCTCTTACAACATTTATGTCTGAAGCGCCCTGACGCTAATGCCAAAGCTCTCATCGCTTGGATGACAGTTGCATCGATTTGCGAGTACACAGGCATTCCACAGCTTGATACCCAAGCCCTTTGCTAATCGAGCGCGCTCAACCGCAGTCAGCGTGTTTAGCTAAACGAGAGGGTTTCAACAAAATGCGCTTTGGCAAAGTCAGCAGTGCGTTACTAGTGCAGACCTCTGTCCAAAAGACGAGTAGGTGAAATTGCAGGGTCAAAAGTCACCGCATAGTCGTGTCAGGCTACTGTACAGCAAGTCAGCTGCCCACACCGCATGTTGATGTGACAACAAACACCAAGGTACCAACCTGAACTCCACCAGCCTATACCACTTAAGGCATTGCACACAAGCTGGGGCTGATGTACTAACTGAAGCACAATGTCAATTGATTTGCAAACAGCAACTGTCAACTGTATGGTCTGGATACCAACTGGGCATTTTCAAGACATTGTCAGCAACTTGGAGGTGGCAGAGATTGATATGTCAGCATAGGGTTCCTCCTGAGTTAAGTTTACATAATTCCTGGTCTTCAACACCAACATCTCAAAGAACCACCGTGATGCATCTCTGCGGCTTTTGCCCTCCACTAATGCATTCATGCTGACCTGCAACCAAATAACAAAGCGCTGTATGCCATCAAGAAGTACCAAGTTTTGAGAAGCACAAGGATGGAACTAAGCAAGATTAAGCAACTGCATGACCACTCAGTATGAGCTATGTCATCTGGAGTGATGTCAAGTTGCTGTCTCAGACAACATGCTGACGGTGGCAGGCACTGTACTGCATGCTGAGAAGGCCAAGCCATGTGACCATGTGCCCACCTGAGGGGGCATATTGTATGGCGAGCCTGAAGAGAGGCGGCGCTTTTTAGCAACAGATCCTGACTGTGCTGCACCAAAGTTGGTCTGCAGGTGATCAAGCACCAGCTTGGTTCTGTTGGTGAAGCTGTCTTTGGCATGCCCATCTGATCCCCATGACTGCAACTCTGATGCCTGTGACACCATCTGCAGCCCTTGCAAATACAGCACACCCAACAAGCCCACAAAGGGCATTGCCCAAGGTCCTGACAACCTTGCACGTGCCAGTAAATTGGAGCAGCCTGCCAGCTCATCAGGCATCATTTAGCTGGGAAAGAAAGATCTCCCCTCAAAAGCAATGTGCAAGCTGACCAGGCACTTTACAGAAGCAAGCACAATGATATAGCTCCAGGGCAGTGTATGCTGGCCATTTGTTCTGTATTGTTCATTAGTCTACAACACTCTGTACCTGATCTGTGCTAGAGGGCATAGGGTGGCCGTCAGTGAAAGGAGGAGTGGCCATGTTGCTTCTGGGCCCTCCACTACTGGCTGGCCCACCGGTCGACAAGCCTTCTTCATGGCCGTCCAGCATTGCAGGCTCTTGCCCTGCAAAGTACCGTACGCCATGTCACAAGCTGTGTTTGCATGCATGCATGCAGTCACTGTGCAAGTGGTGATAGCATGAAGAATCACTGATTGGACAAGGGTTGGAGGGTGGCCGCCTGCCAGCAAATACTGATGCACACAGCTGCATGGACAGCGCTGAGCTTTCTGCAGGGGCTGCAACAAGAACATACAGCTCTCCCTGCTAACAGGATCTATATAAAGCTCCAGTCCAACTGCAGGAACACTATTTTGCAACCTCTACCCGTCTGTCCCGCCAGTGTTGGTCAGAGACAGCTTTAGGTCTAGCCATGCAAAATCAACTGCTCCTACATGCAATCTATAGCCTTGCTGGACATCGATAAGTCATCACAGTAGATGCTGCACTCGTGGAGCCTTTGTCTCATAACAAGTAGCCATCATCTTGTTGGGCATGAAGGAATCGCATACAAATCAACCATGGAGCGCAGTATAATGCAACACGGCTCCAGCTATGCAGCAATGCCAGTGAGCAAGGCTCCAGGCCTGCTGCAAGGCCACACAAACTACCAGCCCACAGTCACATTTCTGTACCTGCGGCAAAGTCATCGTGCTGATACATGGCATCAGGCCCCGCTGTGTCAACATCCATGGGACCAGCAGGAGGCTCTGCAATGTCTGTTGCAGGCATCATCTCAAGTGCAGTCTCTGGCTCAGCTGCCTCGGCAGCTGCTATCTCATCTGCCCTGACACCTGCTGCAGTTGCTTCCTCAGTTGCACCTGTCCTGCTGATGGCTTCAGCATCTTGGCCCGCTGCGGCATCTGCTCTGACAGTTGCTGGTATCGCACGGCGCTCTGCAGGAGCTTGCGCATGTCGTGTAGCACTTCGCTCTTCCTTGGTGGACATGGCATCTGTGTAGAGACTGAACAGCTGCGGAGCCATCCTTGCAGAGACTGCAGGCCAGTGGAGCATGCTTTCCTGTGCCAGATCACTCTGTCGGGTCTGCATTGCATCAGCCAGTTCAGCGGGACGCTTGCTGATCGAGACAAGCTGTGTATTACATATTCTTATAAATTTGAAATGTGATGGCAAAACGGTACAGAGCCACTGGTACGATTGACAGCTGCAATACAGCTAGGAGAGCATCAGCATCCATCAACACCAATGCTGGCATGAGGGCGGCATGCAGATGATTCATCATTTGATGTGAGCATCTTGGGCTGCCAACCAGCACAGACAACCAAGACAAGCAGGCAGCTGTTGTACTGTGCAGTACTGAGCACTCACCACATGAAAGGTATCAGGGACGCGCCGAGCATGGCTGAGGCTGCTTGCATTGTTACGGACTTTGATAAGGGCGGTCGGGTCTTTCAGTAGGCCCATGATCTCAGACTTGGGCAGCTCAGTCATTGGCTTGTTACCTACAACACTGAGAACAGGTGACCACAGGGCGCTGAGCTGCACTGAAAGCCTGTGAACAGTCAGTCCAAGTTGTCCGTGACTCTGGATGCTTAGCAACAAGGCACAGTGATAGTTCAAGCGTGCTCAATGTTCCCTGTGCTAGAGCGCAGCAAAGCAGGCATGCCCTCAGCAGAAGCATGCCACCTTACTACCACTTCCCGAGCCTACCACTTCGGCGTTCAATGCCATCATCCCAAGTGCTCACCATGTGGAACTGAGAGGTGCGTGACACAGCAGTAAAAGTCAAGGCAGTCTGACAGAGAGGAAGTCTGAAATGACAGGCAGGTCACAGTAAGTCAGCTTCTCATGACCATGATTCTGCACCTGTTGTACAGTCCTGCTTAGCTGGGCGCAGCTTCTTAGTGATCTTGAGAGCCTGCCTGGCGGGCCTAGGGGGCCGCCCAGACTTTGCTGCACTCGGCTGCTGCTTGTCTGCTGTTGACTTTTCCTGTGCCTCCAGCGGACTTCCTCTGCAGCACATAGGCATGATCAAGCCTTCATTGCCACCTTAAGCCAACTGAAGGAATGCTGCTGTATGTACAATCTGTGTTGCTTGGTGGCTGCAGGACTTGTTTCTTAGCTGCATATCGTACAGCACTGCAAAGTGCATCAAGACATACATAGCAATCTATGATCAGCCTCCATGTCAAGCCAAGCTGCACTGCAGAGCTGCAACTGCCTTCCACTCAATGTCATATGGCGCCTGAATTGCACATATGCTATGGAGCGGGGTTACAAGCCCAACATCAACACTGAGATTTGGATGCAATATGCTAAAGCAGACATCATTTGCTCTACTGACAGGGACAACATGTCTGTAGCTAATGCACATGCAAACAATGTACCAAAATGCACAACTACGCATGTAATCTACCTGAGGCTGCTACCAGGCACAGACAAGTTGCCCAGGTCTGACAAGGCAGGCAGGCCATGGCTGCCAGCAGGGCTGGGCCCAGCTAGGGGTTCTGACGGGGGTGCTACTGGGGTGTCATCCATTCCCAGCATGAGATCATCAGGTGGAGGTGCAAGCAGCTCATCCTCAGGTGGAGCACCTACTCAAATCACATACAGGAGTCTGATTGGCTAGCTAACACTACAGGGCTGCCCTGAAATGGTATGCTGTTTGGCATGATCTGTGCTGGGAATTACAGCTAGCTGCATTGAGTGATCACTCATTCTGATGCAACTACAGCAGCTGTACAGATGGTGCTCAGCAATGCTTGACAGGAACTCAGTCTTTGTATTAAACGTGACACAAAAAGATGCAATTTACTGATTGTCCCTTGTGCCCTGCGCTCAGCATTTTCACGCATGCAAATGCCAATCATCTTGCCGCAGAAGCAAGTCAGCACCTGTGCTGATCCTGGGGCTGCCTTCAAACAGCTCATTCAAGGGCTGGGGCTGGTAGTGCTCCCCTGCAGGGGCTGCCCTGAGACGCTCTGGAGTGAGGCCCTTGTCCATACTGAAATGGCGCTGCAGTTCCTCTCCTGCTACCTCAAACTGCTCCTCTGCAAGATATGAGAAAGCAGACTCCTGAGGTGTCATGTACCATTGGTGTCATTAATTGTTATGACTCATGCCACATGTGTGACAGATAAGTGCGTACCATTTCATGTGGGTGATGTCAGGCAACTGTTGTGGCTGTGCTTTGCAAGAAATATGCGCTTTGGAACATTGCAAAGTTGAGCTGTGTTATGTGAAAGGCACTGAGGGCGAGTCAAGCAACATGTGCGGACCAACAATAGCAGATGCATGTGTTGACATAGCATAGGTTTGGCATATGACAAAGCACAGTTGCTGAAGTGAACTCTCGTGTAGTCAGTGTGATCTGCAAGCANTTCATTGCTGACATGACCAGGTGCTGGGCAGTTCTAGAAAACCCAGTATACCTGTTGCTTCCAATCTATCCAGCCCAAGGCTTGCAAGTGCCCGCCTGATAGCACTGGCTGCCTTGGCAGTGCTGGTGGTGATGGCCAGCAGGATGCTATTGGTCAANATATTGCACTTGTGAGCCAGTTTGCTGTTCGGAAACACATGCTTGCAAAGATGGTTTGCGGCAACCATGATGGCATGTAGTGCAGCATCAGGTTGACTCGCATCCCTGTCTGCTGTACTGCACTGCATTCCTCTGCAGCGAGTGATGGCAAAGCTAGGATGTTGGCTGCAGGACTTTGCTGAGAAGCCCAAGGGGCAGGCCCTCAAGGCCATGCAGGTGGACACAACAGCCCTTGGCCTTGATGCTGAAAGGTGACACCGCTGAGCCTGATCCTTGCAGTCCTGTCAGCATGTCTTGTGAGAGCAAGACATTGTGTCACACGTGCGTGCACACAGANGACACCCTGCACACCAAGGGTCAAGAATTGCATCACATCGCGCCATCAAGCGTGCCTCAAGGCCTGTTGGCAAGCAAGTCAGCTTTGCTCAGAATGAGAGCAACAGTGGTGGGCTCGTTGAGGCGAGCAGTAATGAAATTGACTTTGCTGAGTCTACCAGCAGCAACATTTCCTTGGAAGCAGCATACAGTGCTTTGAACGCAGCCGAGGGTTTGACAGACAGTGGCGGCTTGAGCACNCAGCATACAGCATGTAGCATAGCACAGCAGACAATGGCACTGCATTTCTGCAGGCGCTGCATACGTNATGCTATGCATGCTGCAGTATAGGATTCTCACGGGTCTTTGACATGTTATGAGCATTTACTCATACATATATCAATAGCTAAAAGAATGAAACCAAACCCTGCTCACGCTGTCTGTACCTGCCTGGCCACCTTTGTCCATGCATGCATGTGTGCACAAACACCTTTGCAGTCGGGGAATGCTGTCTGAGTTGATGTGTCAAGTCATTATCCATTTGCAGCTGTGCGAGCAAACATGAGTAAGCGCCCATCAGTCATTTTCAGCATGCCGGAAAGGGACANTGCATGTGATATGATGTTTCTCTGTAGCCTCCAAGCTGATGCCCTGGCTCTGTAGACACACAAACTTGTTGTTTTGTCCAGTGCTGTTGCCTGCTGCTTGACAACGAGGGGAGTCAGCCCGATGATCGTGTTTCTCTGTGTAAGCAAGGCTTTTCCACCATGCTGAAGACAATCTGGCAGAGTTGCAGAGGGACTGCTTTGTGACCAGGGCTGAGTGATCATCAGTCACTGCTGCTTGCTGCGTCTGGGCTTGATGCTAGCGTCTCGGACAGTGCCAGCCTCTGTATCAGCTGAAACCATCAGGATAATCTGGCTGCACCAGTCGTGCTCACCGTTGTACTTGACAGGTGACATTGACCATGCGTTCCTTTTGATGGGATGCTGGCTGCAGTCTCGGATCTATGCCAGGAACAAGCGCATGTGATGCATTGTTGTTGGCACAAAAGCAGAATGCGAGCAGTCATGGCAGGGAACAAGTCAGCAAGGTACCCTAAGTGCTTTTGGCAAGTCCGAAGCAATTGCTAGATGAGCAGCACTTACAGATGCGCCATGCACGCTGTATGCAGACCGCAGCACGCCGCTGCAAAAGCCCCTCATACAGGGTGGCACTCCTATGCCTGTAAAGCCAGCTTCTCCAAAAAGCCTGCACTACTATGTGTGGTCAACTATCATAGCTCACTCTGACATTCACATGCTACAGCTGATGTATTTTGTAACTGCCCCATACGCATGGATGTAGATCAAGTGGCTGTAGTACACAGGCAGATGACACAAGACCTGCTTGTACCTGTGGGAACGTGAGTGTGGTACGCATATGTGCAGAATGTGCAAAAGCTATGCTGCAACTGTGTGTACAGGTAACCACAAGTCATTGTGTTACAATAAAGGCTGTCACAACAACAGCCGTTTTAGCCACAGGTTCCGCAGAGCCATAAGAGCAAGTATTCAGCCAGGCTACATTTGTTTTGTCACCTGTATGGCCACAGCTGCAGCAGTCGGGGCTAAGCTGGTCCCCAGCCAAGGCTGCAGAAAAGGCTCCTGCCGTGATCTTGCATCTGAAGCAATCAAGGCTGCATTGTGCCTTGAGACTGCGTCCGCAATAAGCCCCAAGGCTATGGCATCGGCAGGCAGAGCAACAGGCAGCAGGCACATGTCCTGCGGGCTGCAAGTTGTCACGGGTTGCAACACCAGCATTGGTAGTCACATCAAGCCATGCATCAGGCTTTCAGGCTACTGTGGCTTGTGTGCAATGCACTTCAATAAGTGTGCTGCACGCCGTCCAGCTTGCACGTTGCAATAACAACAATAGATGACTGACATTCCTGCTGTACAGACAGAGTGCCAGGCACCTACGCTGACCTCTGGGTCCAGCAGGCAGTCAGGCAACTCTGCAGGAGTATGTCCACAGCGCGCTGTCAACTTGCCAGCGTTTAAGAGAGCTACTGCATTGCTTAACGTACTCCTTGACCTGGACTGGCTATTGTCTGCATGCAGCCTTCGCACCACCAGACCTGTACACCAGTCGTCGGCAACAGATGTTCCACGTTAAAGGCAAGCTCGGATAGTGTTACCTGGTGGATTTGAAGGCCACTCAAAACCTTGTAAGGCGTCACCATCAGGTGAGGCAGCTACACAGAACAGCAGCATCTGTGCATTAGCGTATAGCTAGCCAATGTACACGAGGTTAACGTGAATGTAATGGATTGGCAAAGGCATTACCNTTGTAGATGGGTTCGTGTCTGCATGGCATGTCAGCATGGCCTGCTTGCTTGATCAATCACAGAGAAGGTTTTCACCTTCTCTGTGATTGATCAAGCAAGCAGGCCATGCTGACATGCCATGCAGACACGAACCCATCTACAAGGCAACACACCCATACACCGAAGCCCAGCTGCTATGCTTGGAGTGTACACTCACGAGGCATGCATGCACGTTACATGCATGCACATTACAAGCATGCAACACAGGCGTGGCTGATCAAGCAACAAGCTGTTTGCAGACAGCAGCCTGAGACCACCCCACATTGTCTACCAGTACATCAAGGCGCACTGCTGCAACTGTGTCAACAGCAGCATGACCAAGGATGCATTGCAGCATGCTACACCTACCAGGTACATCAAGAGCAGCAATGTAGGCATCAGCCTTGACAANCCACAAGTCACTCGGAAGAGGTTGGGCCCGAATCCACCAGTGCTGCACCAAAGCGGCCCTCAGGCTCTGCAACACAACTTCCAGCTTTTTGCAATTGTTATCGGTGACTATAGTGCTGGCAAGTGTAGTTGATTGAAGTCAGTCATCAAAAGCTGTATTCTCCCATGCCACAGACAAATGCACCAAAGAATATGCCCATCAAAATGCATTTGAAGCTTGATTCCAAAGCTATAGACGGTCATGTAATCATCAGCTGCCCAAGCAGAAAGCCCAAGCAGCAAGCCCCAGCAGGTGCAGGTTGTCCAGGAAATACTAGCAGAAGACAGTGGAATCCTGCAAAGCACCAGTGGCATCAACAGTCAGTCCATTCTCACCAGACTTTGTCAGGCATGCACACGTGCAGAAACTCTGCCACACTGTTGCAACTTAGCTGACCCCTCCAAAGCTGCGCTGCTATGCTGAGGAGATTAGGGCAGCCAGGTCCATCATGCTCTCATGATGATCATTGTTGTGCACAATCAGCAGCACCGCAAAAATCAGCTGNGGGGGGTGTTGTGGCCTGCTGATCATGATCAAGCCAAGGTGTGCAGCTACAAATATAGAAACATATGTATGCAGGCCCATGTCACATGTTTGCTGCCTCAAGCACCGCACCCGCTTTGTCTTGTAAGCTCTGGTCAGGCTTGCAATATGTGGCCAGCCCAAAG
This sequence comes from Trebouxia gelatinosa, assembly GCA_000818905.1. Classification (NCBI taxonomy): domain Eukaryota; kingdom Viridiplantae; phylum Chlorophyta; class Trebouxiophyceae; order Trebouxiales; family Trebouxiaceae; genus Trebouxia; species Trebouxia gelatinosa. The sequence goes on along the minus strand of KN805270.1, from coordinate 60,504 downwards.
TCAATCGCCTTCAAAGGTGCATCTTGATCAGTGGTCAGGTACAGGAAGTTTTCAGGCTTCACGTCACGGATGAGCACATGGCGGGAGTGGCATTGTGCTATGGTGCGTAGAATGTCACGCACAGACGTGGCAGCATCTGCATTGCAACATGAACCATTTCTGCAGCGTAATAGAAAGCAGCCATGTCTATGTTCCCATGCATGAGTGACAGCAAAGTACTCTCCACAGTACTCACTAATGGCAACAGCTGTCCCAGCTACCATTGCAACAACAACAGCCAGCACTTATGTGATGGTGAGCATGACAATTTCTGCAGCAGTCGCTGACCACATGCCAGCCTGAATTTCTGGTGTGATGACTAAGCATAAGCTGACCAGGCAAGTTTGAAGTTGCTGTGATTGGCAGATATGCAAAGCTGAGTCTCAATACATTCATTTCGGTCAAAGTGTAGAGCCAACTTGCACAACCATGCATCAGCGGTAGGCAGCAAAAGATGTGACCCCCTGTGTGAGGCATTTGTCAGGGAGTGACAGCTGACACATAGCATCGCAAAGCCGACGATTGAGTAGGCCCTTTTGACACTGGTCTGATTGTGATGGGACATTCTGCAGGCCATGTGCTACATGTCTGCACTGTGTGCCTCAGGACAGCGACCTTGTTGTCCGGCTGCACCTCTAACAGATGGGCAGAATGCAACATTGTGCTTGATGGGTCGCGACAAGCTTGTTGCTTGACGTAGGAATGTGACAATACATCAAGTGCTCAAACATGTTGTATGTCAAATTAAGGAGCCACACTTGAGTTTGTAGTGCAAACTTCTAGTGATTACAGCTGCTTATGCCTGGCAACACATGTATGGATAGAGAGCTCATATCAAGCACCTTTCTCGCTGTACCTGCCACGCTTCACCCGTTTCCACAGCTCGCCTCCTGTGCACAGCTCCATGACGAGAGTGACGTTTTTTCTGTCTTCAAAGGCATCATATAGGTAGGCAATGTTCAATGACCTGCCTGCAAGCACATGTGCCTGTCAGCCATTGACTTCTCATCGACTGAGTTCAGCAGTGAGATGGCAACCACATAGGTTCAGATTGCATGTCGGGGCAACTGCATGGTCACAAGAGTGTGATCACAGCCTATAAGCTAAATCCTATTTGATGCCTCTGTGCATGCAAGGCCTGATTGGCAAGCACATATGCATGTCAGGCATCAAGTCCTGAGCTCAGCAGTTGGATGGTAATAACTCAGATTCAGACAACGGGCTGGGGCAACTGCATGTTCATGCGGTCGTGGCCACAGCCTGTGAGCTAAATCCAAGTTGATGTCTGGTTGGTGTATGCAGCGGAGGATGCAGTAGATCCTAAGTGCTTACCAACATGGTTAGAAATGTCAACTTCATGCTGGACTCTCCTGACAAACATTGGCTCCATCACTGCACCTGGACCCCATCTCTTAGCAATGACTTTGGCAGCAAACCTGCAAGTCCAGCAGGGATCACAATAGACAAATGGCCAACATGTTAACGAGCTTGACATGCAGAGTGCCTTCAAGACGTTCAAGAACAGATTACACGCTAAAGCAAGGTGAGTGCAAGTGTGCGCAGCGCGAAGCATAAGGAACGGGAGAAAAGGGCGCACTCTTGTCCGGTGAGCTTGCTGACAACCTTGTAGACAGTGCCAAAGCCTCCTGCACCAATTTTGTCCTTCAGCTCGTATCTTGAGTCGAAGTCTTGCCCATACCTGCAGCCAAATGTGTGCAGTAATTGCCTTGTGTTGCAATAGACTAGCCAATATGCAGAAAACAGGCATACCCAAACATCGTGAGCGCTGTACGGCTTGACGCTGCTTTGCACAATACTTGGCTGCGGCCCCGGCGCGACACGTTGGCATGGCAGGTTGGCCTCAGCAGAATACGTTTCAGCTGTCTACTGCGTCTGTTCTCAATCTGTTTAGTTTGCTGCAGAACCGCTATCGGACAATTAGGTAGGTGGTCGTTGTGTCGTGCCATGCGGTCAGTGCAGTCAGAGCGCAGGCTTGTCCCAATTCGCAAAGGCATCATAGCTTGCTTGCACGTTACACCAGAGGCGGTAGATCAGGCTGAACTGTGCTGGGCCTGATCAGCACACGCGACTGGACGCGCAAGTGCAAGTCAGCAGCAATGGCGCCAACGCTGTCATAACACTGCTCGTCTAAGTGACATTACAATTTTACCGTTATCACCGCCTTGTATCGGTTTGATAGCGACGCAGAAAGCTCAAAAATAAGCAAGGTGCGAAACAACAACTGGACACGTCCGAAACCCCGCAAGCGAGGTTCCTCGAGCACTAGTACTGCATCACTGCTCAAGTTTGACACCACATTGACCGACAATTGAGCCACAAACCAGCTGCAGTCGGTGTCAGCATCCATAAAGACCTGTCATCTGGATCGCAGAACGGGCAACCCTTCTAGACATCGTTTACCTTCTCCGAACCGTGTGATCAAGCCCAGCAGCTCAGACAGCAGTCTGGCGCAGCTGCAGGTGGACAACAACAAATTTGTCGAGAGTGCTGTACAGTCAGCCAAGCAGCAAGCCAAAGAGCCCAGAGGCTGAGTTGCAGCAGCAAAAAGGCTGGGCTTAAGCAGAACAGGGTGCACGAACTTCCGATAGATTGATTCTTGATACACAGTCCGGCACAATAGGCATTCCAAAAGTCGCAGAGTTTGCCAGCATCCCAGCTTCAGCTAGCATGGATCTTTCCGCAGTAGTCCGTTTCTATGTGGAGCGGATGCTGAAGGAAACTCCAGGCATGAAAGTCTTGCTGCTAGACGCAGACACCACCAAGATTGTCAGTACAGTGTACAGCCAATCAGAGATCCTGGAGCAGGAGGTGTACCTAGTAGAGCGGCTGGACGCTGATCGAAGAGACCAGCTATTCCACTTGAAGGCAAGCATCATCACAACTTGCCAGACATTTACAAAGGCTGCAAGATGTCATTTGGCCCTTGTCATGCTCAGCGCAGGCAGTGTGCTTCCTGCGTCCAACCAGAGAGAACATAGCAAGGATACGCAGAGAGCTGAGAGATCCATGTTACGGGCAGTACAACCTATGTACGCACCGCCCTTAACATTCAACACTGACTCAATTCTTTGTCTTTTGGACAGACCTGTGCAATCGCACATAAATGTGACATCAAACTAAAAACTTGACTCACTTTCACCTGAGCTGACCCTGGGTTTGACCTTGTGTTACGCATACATACAATGCCATGCCAATGCATACAGGCTGACATTTTGGATCATGCAGACTTCACAAACCGGGTTGAAGACATGCGCCTGCAAGACCTGGCAGAGGGCGACAGCAAGGAGCTTGTATCTCAGGTGCAGTCTGCAACCTGCTGCACATTTCAGGGACCGCTGTACAATGCTGACGGCATGAGATGTTTGCTTTAGGCCAGCAGTAGCATACCAACAGGTTTTCTTGTGCATGAATAAACGTGTGCACCAAGCACCACTTCTGCAAGCTTTCATTGCTTGCACTGGGACTAGCGGCTTGCCCTTGCAGTGGCATGCTTAAGGCAATTAGCATAACACCAGCAGCACCGCTAGCACNCCTGTGCGTCCAAGATGCCGTCTGTACAGGTCCTCATGCAGCTGGCGGCGGACATAGTAAGCCCTGTCCGCGCCCCNACAGTCTGACCAATCCTCTACTTCAATCAGCTGTATAATTTGGGCAATCTTCTACTCCCTTCAACAGATCTCGTGACTCAGTACTCAAGCAATTGGGACTATTGCAACATGCCGTGTTTCTGCACTTCACAGCGGTGAGCGCTGTGGGCTGGACACTTTGTACGCACCTGCAGCAAATCACAAATGCATGCGCAGACTTGGCCAGAGCCTACGCTGCATAAGCAGCAGTTCAGCTTGGTATTCATGCATGGTGATCAGCAGATGCTCTGATGTGAGCACCTGTTCTCACAAGATGACGACAGGACTTGGCAAGAGTCTGCAAAGTCAGGATTGTGGCTTGGCAGCAATTCCCTTGCTGTGATGGCAGTTGCTGATCTCTGCCTCCCTCAGGTTGAAATGTCTGCAAGAACCACGGCTACTGGAAAACGATTGTTGTGCTAAACAAAAGCTGCCAATTTGAACACTATTTGTGGCACCTCAAGTCTCATCAGACTGCAGCTGCTCCAGGGTGTCAGTCTTACTGTAGCACTGCATTTAGCTGACTAAGCTTGATGCTTGTTGCTACAGAGCATGCCTGCCTGCCTGGGTGGAAGCTGCTGAACTGAGCCAATGCCTAACAACATGTGGCTGCCGCGTTCGGCTGCATCCTGCTGTGACTCGAACTGATGGCAACAGAGCTGCCAGGTACCATCACATGGTCAGGATGCAGGCTGCTTGACATAGTACTAGGGTGTGTGACCCTGGGTTCTACGGCTGTTTTTGATTGTGCGGATTGAAGCTGCTGTTGCTGCCCTGTTGTTGGATAAGCAGTGCCACTGGCTACAAAAAGGTCGCTCCATCAAGCAGAAACGACAACTTGATCTTGAGTAGCCACATGGTGTTTATGCTTGCTGCTTGCTGCTGCTCCTGCTCCATTCAGCTGCATGTCTATCACGTATGAGCAATCATTATTCCTGGTCCGGTTTTGACATGGACTTCCTATGCATGTGTAGTTTGCAAAGTAGCTTTGCTGGCTTGCAATGGCTCTGAATTCAGCTTGGACGCACGTTTGATAATCTGCACAACCTGGCAGCCGGCACCCCCAAGGTGCCATTGACCTGCAAGTGCACCTGACGCAGGCGGTCACCATGCAATGTTGAGCACTCAAGTTCCAGGGGATAGACTGCCTCGGTAGANCAGCGAGCACAGCGCTGTGCTTTTCGGGCAAATAGATCACGCGCTTGGGTTGTGACAGCAAAGATGGTGACGTTTGCGCTGCAAAAGAAAGGAATAAACTGCAAGCTTTTGTACCGTGCGCCAACACAAGACTGTACAGCCCCTCCTGCCTTCAGATTGATGTGAGCATTGGAGGTGACCAGGCATCTGATTTGGTGCCGGCAGGTCAGGCATTCCTAAATCTGCATAGCAGAGGCCATTCCTGTATTGCAAGTGGCAACTCTGCTCCAATAAGCACAATCGATTGAATTACCTAACCTACTGGAAGCTGAGCTAAGATGATCAACACCCATTACATGTGTGCAGTGTGAACAGGCTCTCACACCCATGCAGCTTTGTGTTTGCCAGCATAGCTGGAGAGAGCCAAACGGGGCACTTTGGGTTCTGAGCTAATTACTAGGTGTGCCTCAATTGATCAAGTTCTTGCAATGGCTGCTTCCAGGCTTGCCAGCACACTGATGGAGACCTTTATGTTGTCACATGTATGGTTACAAACANTAAATGAAAATGCTGAGCATGTGCAACGCAGCAGCAATGACAGCAATATCACATTCTGCATCAACTTCTTGCTCAGGGTTGCAAACTGCATGCTTTTCTGTCTGACAAGTGTGTAGGTGTCAGGCCACTCACCCCATTCGTCCCTGCAGAGCCTGGGTTCACCATCACAGACCTGTCTGCATCAGCAGGGAATATGAAGCCAGTTTGATTGACCTGCAAGGCAACAAGCTTCCATGTCATGTGCAGTGGTTTGTGCACTGTAAGAGAGCATGCTTGAATGTGCAGAAGCAAAATGGCATTATAATACATGCTCTGATATGTGCGTAACGTCTTCATGATGGCGGNGATCTTCTGGGAATCACAATGTGACGGAGGGGACAGGTCTGACTGACTGCTTTTCAGGAGGGAAGCATAGCAGAAAACCTCTGACTGACTCTAATTCACTTCCCAAACGGGCTGCACAGGGGCATACACTTCAGTGGCATACTCACAATTTTTTGCACTGACACTGCTCTGTGAGCGTGAGACCAGTTGCTTCTGTGCAATGCATGATATGTTTGATTTGATGTCTACTGCTGGAGTGCAGGCCAGTGGACAAGGCATTGAAGAAGAAGCTAAAGCTGCCAGCTGTCAAGAAGGTGTGGACAGTTGACGACAAGCTTGGTGGCTGGCCAGATGCACAGAAGAAGTTCTTTGATGAAAAGGTTTGTGTTGAACTTGACACACTGCATATATAGCCTGCCTGTGTAGCAAATGGCAGTGCACTCCTGCTTAGCTCCAAGTGACGCACAGGNTCACAAAGTTTGTTTGTTTGTGCATGCTGAGGTGTGCATCGTCTGTCCAAGTCATGCATACATGGCATTGTCTTAAGTGAGCTTGGCAAAGGTAGGTCACACAGAGAGAGGAAGTCTGGCTTTCTATGGCTCACCACTGCCATTGACCCTGTTGGGTATGGATAAGGCATAAACAGCGATCATCATTGTACTGTCANTGAACCACCAGTGCACAGTGCAGCACAGGGTCTAGAGCCAAGATTGAGCACCTGCAGTGTGAGCTTCGAGCTGAGATACAGCCCTCAGCAGCGCTCTTAACACAGCTCTGTCAAGGCGTACAGATGCCTTGCATTCTGCCTGCCTGAGCTGTAGCTGTCAGCATCTTGCATGTACATGATAGCACAATTTGGCCTGATGCCTGGTTATCATGCTGCAGGGCAGCGGTGGCTGGAGTATGATGAGGTGCAAGGCTCCCCTGCGCTGCAACCAGGCAGTGCACCTGCAGATGCAGCAGAGGTTTGCACTTCCACCAACACATGCTGTGCAATGCACACCTTGTGTTTTCATGCCTGCAGTACTTCATGTACCTTGTACAGTACCCCGCTTTGCCAATATCCTGTCCAGTGAGATCAATTGCCAGCCAAGCGTAGATTTTGAGCGTTGCAGTCGCTTGCTTGTGTGCATAAAGCAAAGACACATACCTCATGTGTAAGATAGAAATACACGTAGGTGTATGTCAGATGTATCTGCACAGATGTAGATGTGTCATGTTAGCCTCAGCTATCATTGGGTCCCTAGCTTGATGCACTTTACACTCCAGTATTGTTGACTGCTGATGGAACCCAACTTGTGCATGACTGTATATAGAGAATCGTACATGCTGTGCACCTCACAATGATGCCATCATGCATAATGCCCATTTTTCTGCTCAGTTTGCCTTGACTTGCAGATTGTGTATACGCTGCAAACACATGTCATGTCCTGTTGACAGGCAACTGCAGCAGACAGATCATTCATAACATCAATAAAACAACACAGATTAACTTTTTATATTATGCACACCATAAACCCTAATAACACAAAATTCGCTCATTCACAGGGTGCCAGTACACAGTCGGCCCCGCAGACTGGCACAAGCATTCCAACCTCAGAGCCCCTGCCCCCCTCTGTTGAGGCNTCAATGGTCAGAGTAGCCACAATGAGCGGATACATAACGCGTGTATTGTGCAGGGGACTCCACGTCAGGTGGACAGCTCTTGCTCAGAACTGGAACATCTCTTGCCAAGTTGCAGCAATTGACTGACTGTTACAAGCCTCATTTGCTGGCTCAGCTGAGACCAGCAGCGGGTCAGCTTGCCTCAAATTGCAACTCAAATATGCAGGTTGGTCTGCCAAAGTTTTGCAGCCATTTACGACTTCAGTGACTGTCATTGACAGCAAGTGGGAAACTATGCATCGTTTGTTGTTCAGTATGCCACAACTTCAAAAGGTACCTGATAAGTTCATTGCCAAGGCATAGCCTTGTTTGGCTGCTGGAACGTACATTCTCATCTTTCAAGCGTAACTCTCTGTTGTGTCCACATGCTGCAATACTGCAGACAAGTAAATGGCATGCTCATGTAGCACCTGGCGTGCCCATTTTGGCAGAGGAAGCAAGAAGAATACAAGTTGATGTGCTCGGTCTGCACATCGGAGTGTGTGCACTGACCATGATAGCTGGGTGCTGCTGACCTAATTCTGAGACTGTCAGTTGGCGCATACGTATACATTCAGCGCACGATAGCTGGCGAGCTGCTCATGTTCAGACTGTCTGGTATATACAGCAGCTAGTTGAGAAGTCGAAAGCTGTCACCACCTGCCGAACGAGCCAACCACCTACAGCTGGAGCTAGAGCTCTCAGTATGCAGATACACATCGCGGCACTNATTCTGGTCAGGAGGCAGACAGTACTGACTTCCTCCAGTCTCCAGTCAAGGCATAGAGAGGCAACCCAAATAGCGGCAAAAACGATGGCTGCAGTGCTGGTGCTACCTGACTGAAGGGATGTAGGGACTGCAGACTGGCCGCATGAGACTGAAGTCATCCAGTAGAACTGGAGGCTCAAGCAGGTATGGTCAAAACATGGAAAGCGTCTTTGCTGTTGCATCCTGTAGCAAATGTGCAGAGCTCACAGAATGAGGTGGACTCTTACCAATGCTGTGTCTATGACAAACAGAAACATAGGTCACCAGTGTGACTGCTAGGTGTATGCTCGTGATTTGAACTTTGTCAGGATTAATGTGAGTCCACATCCTGAGCATAAACCTGCCAGCAAGACTAGTGATCTTGTTTCTGGTATCTCAGAGACACTTGATGAGATTCCACCTCATTCAGTAGGCAAAGACCAAGTATGTTTGAGATATGTAGACAATTTCTCACAAACAAATTTTGGGACAAGAAGGNGCTTGTACTCCTCCCGTGACTTGCCTCATCATTATCTTACCTTGACACAGGAAGTCAAGACACTGATGTTGATCTGCTAGAAGTCCAAGTCAGTGGGAAATCAGCACGCTCAGCACGCCGCTTTCATGGCAGGCCAAGCCTATGTCAGCTTAGGTCTGCACCTGCAAATGCCCTGGTAGCAGCTGCAGAGCAAGCTGTAGCAGATCATGCAGCAGCGTCTGGCTCACCGCCTACATTTGACTACCTCACCAGCTCAAGCCACGGCTCNCATCTGTCAACGCTACTGTGCCGTCTGCTGCTTTCTTGCATCGGTACACAGGACCTGCGCCGGGTCGGCCCTCCTGTGCAGGTCGTGCAGGCTCAACCTCGACGGTCCACTCGGTAGACACCATGTCGTCGTCAAACAAAGCTGCCTGGCAGCAACCTTCCAGTTCAGTATCACAGGCGCATCATGTTTATCCAATATTGTGCGAGATAGGCGAGGCAATTACACGCAGCTTCGGTTGCAACTTGGCTTNGACTTTGACAAAATGATGCCACATTCAGGCTGTACTCACCTGGACGCTCTGTAAGCACAACTTGAGAAGCTCAGGAGTGAGAGCTAGAAACGCTCACAGCCTACTTCAGCAGCATGTTGCGATGCGTAAGTTACAAGATGGTGCAATGGTTATGAATAATAGTAGACAGCTCTGCTCAGCCTCTGTGCACGTGTGCATCTGGAACTAGTGAATGTACAAGACATGCTGACTGTGTCCTCACCTAGTCTTCCCAGCAGCACTGAACCTTTCCTGGTAGTTGACTGACAGCGGCAGAAAGGATCCATCACCTGTTACTTCTTTGCTACAGCACGCTGTGGTATACAACACCTGCGCAGACAGGGCACCATGCAAGTACGTAAGGTTTCAGCATTTGTTCCTGAGCAACACAGAACCACGCAGCACTGCAGCGACATGTGCAGCTGTGCAAACGCAGCATCAGGCAGCAGTGCAAAATATAAGCGTCTCTACATGCACTGCATAACATGCCTTTCGGGTGAGACAAGCTGCGTAAGAGCAATTGTGACGGCCGCTCCTGGCAGTGTGGGACAGACACAAGTAGCAGACAAATGATGCGAGCTGAGCAGTGTGCTTACAGTGTCGCCATAAGTCAGGGTGACTGCACCATTGGCTTGTCGCCCCACTTCTCCTGTTTCTATGATCAGCTGCAGGACCAGCCATATGTCAGCATGCTGGGCCATGCTACTGTGAGATCATGCACACGGAAACATCTTGCTGTACCTCTTTGCCGCCGACATCCACGGAGAGCTTGTTTGCTGTCGGNATGCAAACTTGTCTGGCAATCAAGCTTGCTCTAATGCATAACCTGGGAGTGGGTGCAAGCATACATTACTCAATACACTGTGCATGTCAAGCAGTGCAGCGCTGTCAACCTGTCTGGCAGCTGCGCATGTCCTAGTTCTCAAGTTTCCATTCAATGGTTTCCCAAGTGCATCCCCCTAAACAATGCACAATGCTCAGTCTGTCAGGATTTGCAGAGGGTCCGCTGTCCCAGCCCACAAACATGCTGAAGATGCGGAGCCAGACAGCCACTTTGAGTGGATCACACCAGATGAGAGCACCCACCTGGAGTTCTCACGAGACAGGTCCACTGTGCTGCAAATGGCGAGTGAGTGGGACCTGTGCATCTCTGGGGATGGGCTGACCCACTTGCAGCAGATAGGGCAGGAAGCTGCCTTCATACCACTTGCCCAGGTCAGGCAACTATCCTTTCTGGGCACACTGTGAAGCTCACTGACACCCGTCAACTAGCATTTGTGGGTGCCTGTGAACACTGGTGAACCCTGGCATGAAGCCTGACAGGCCGTTCATTTATCAGAAAGCCGCTGCCACCGGTGCAATTTGCCTGTAAAAAAGCACGGCATGTGGTTTTGGACTCCTGCGAGGCACTCCTGCAGCTCAGTTGTGTACAACTTGCTCAGGTATGGCCTTATCCGTGGGAACGCATCCTTCATGGACATTCACAGGATCTGCTTTGTTTCAACAGCGCATTGTGAACACACCTGGGCACTCATGTCGCTTAGGCACAAAATGATTGTAGCATTACTTGTGGGCGCCCTACCTGCTTGATCAGCTAGACAGCGTCTCGTTACGAGCATCGCTTGCGGTAATACACTCACACCAAAGTTTGAACTACACTGGGATGTGCCAGGCAGCTTCATGCTGTGTGATCTGAAATCAAGCAGCACATCAAGTCATGCACTCTGGGCCAACCCTGCAGCTCATGTGCATGTTGATGATGATCAGCAATAATGTGCTGAATTCAGCTAAGAGTCTGCACTTGTTACAAACACAAAACAGGCTGCCGGCTGGTGTGTTCTCGTGCTCCCTTGCTCACCTCCCTTTCAGTAGGAAGGTTTTAGATTGTAGTGCACCAGTGTCTGAGTCTTTTGTCCAAGGCTTTCTGTCACATGATTGTTCAGTGACAACCGGCACATGCAACGACACCAAGTGCCCTGCAGTATTAGCCAAGGCTGTACCAGATGTAACTCAAGTCTCACACTCTATCTGTGCCAAGCTGCCGGCAGCTGCAACCACCCCATTTGTGTGTAATTTGAATTGCACTGAGTATAATGTCCTTGGTGCTTCAGGTATTTGCACGGGTATCTCCAGATCAGAAAGAGCTAGTCCTACGCACACTGCGAGCAGCAGGCTGGACCACACTCATGTGCGGTGATGGCACCAACGATGTGGGGGCCTTGAAGGCTGCCCATGTGGGGGTAGCCCTCCTACCCCCCTCTGAGGCCCAGGTTAAAGCTATGAAGGAGCGTGAGGCTCAGTTCAAGCAGCGGCGGCAAGACATCGAGGCCCGTAAAGCAGCGTTGAAGCGTGGTGGACCTCGTACTGGGGCAAATGCTGGCCCCAGTCTGCCGCCGGTGCAAGCACTGGCTCCAGGACCAAGTGGCAAAGGGCTTGTTGCACCTGCTGCTGGTGGCCCTCCAGGTGAGAAGCAAATTGAGTTAGTCATTGCTGGCATATTCGTAGACCATTGACTGGAACCTTATTGACATCACATTGAAAAGTTCCATGAGGTTTGAGATGACAGCGTTACAACAGTCTGCCGTTGGCAACATGTTCACGCTATCGCTTTCTGGGATCATGGACAAAGAAAGGCATGCAGTATTGTTGCAACAGAGTGCACTGTAGCTGCCGCTGATGTGCAAGTGCTGGCCGCAGGTGCGCCGGCACAGGCCAAGAAGAAGGGTGCAGGCACCAAAATGCTGGATGACATGCGCAAGAAGGGCAAGCCAATCACTCCCAAGGTGGAGGAAATGGCTCTCTGGCTGGACAGCTTGGACACCAGCAGCCTTGATGATGGCCAGGTCAGGGTTTCGGGTTTAGGGTTTAGACACACAGTCATCACGCTGCTGCAATATTGGGTGTCAAAGGCCGCTGGCTAGCTTTTGCTTCATGTGGGCTGACTGCACATGCTTCCTGCACTTGCTGACACATGCTGGCTCGAGAATCCTGGATGTATGTTGCCAGTAGCAGCAGTGTGCTGTGCATTTCTTGGCTGCAAGTTATTGTGCTGCATGATCCTCTGGCGAGCTACCATGTGCTGCCATGACATTTGCCTCATGGCCCAGTGCTGATATATGCCCAACCCTGCTCAGTGAGGCCCTGCCCTCNGACATCTGCAAGCTGATGTGCTGTCAAAAGACAGGAAAATACAGCAATTGCAGTCCAATCCTGCAGCCATGAGAGAGGTTACAGGAGAGCATGTAAATCTTGGTATCAAGCAGTTACAATTGGCCATCAGCGGCAAAGACAGAAAGTTGGAGCACCTCAGCAACATTATCCAGAATCAAGACNCTTCACTGCTGAGATGAGTGGCCTTGTGCCCTCACAACATGTCCAGAGCAGCTCACAATGGCTGCCAAGGGCTTGCATGCTTCTGTTGCTTGAACTTTTCATGAATGACCTGACCAATAGCGTTCTGCGCTATGCGTATTGCGCTTATGCACATTGCAAAGCTCACAACTACAATCTTATAGACATTTCTGTAAGTGTGTTGTACACATGCATGATCCCTTGAGATGCATACAATCACACTTGCAGACAATGTGACTCTAGCATGGCGCCAGAACAGCTTGCACAAGGTGCCTGCATATCAGTACCAGCAACAGGTACACGTAGCTGCATGTGGAAAGAGCTGAAGTGGTGGTGATGCCTTGTTAGGTTGCCAAAACAACAAAATTTTGCACACTGTGCCCACCTTTTAGTAACAGCAACAGCCGCAAGTTGCTGCCACGCTTGTACAAGNACAGAACATAGCATGTCTGCTTCACATATCTGCAAGCCTCAGTGGGGATGCATAACAAAATGTTCATGCAAAGCGGTCTGGAACATGCAGATTGGCACCAGCACCATGGCATCACTGTGCCTGCAGGCATATTAAGCACTATCATACATGCAGGCTGCAGATGCTGCACATGGTCACACTTGGGTGTCCGACGCTGCTGCTTATGACCTGTAGCTTGCCTGCTCCGTCACCACAAAGCAGAATGCGGCGGGGAGAGCGCTGTATGATGATCTCTATAGCACTGTTGNAGCTGAGCCAGGGCTGCTGCCATCAGCTTTGCATAAAATGCATTTAGGCCTGGGGCTGGACCAAACCGCCCCAAAGCTTCATGCAATGTCTCAAGAAGGTTTACTGTGGGTCCCTGGTGAAGTGGCTGGCTGGCTAGGTCTTGCAGGTGCAGCTTGAGCCTGGCTGTCAGAGCTGCCTGCAGATGTCATCTTGCTTCATGGGGCAGCCAAGTCAAACATCACACAGTGTTTGGCGCAAAGCATGTCGCACCAGATAACATACAAGCTTGCAGGAGTATTTGAGAGTCTTCATTATATTGGATTGTCTGAGTTATTTGAGAGTGTATCCTGTGGCAGAAGCAGACAAGGTTCATACTGGCAGGGGCAAACAGGCATCACCCTGAGGTGACTCACAGCGCACAGACCTGTTTTGTAACGAGCACTGACTGCTGCTTTGTGTGAAAAGCATTGACAATGCTGAGGCAGGAGCAGGTGCCTTTGTCATGTCACATGCAGCAGCGTGGAGCCACAAAAAGTCTGTCGTCAAGAACATTGGCAGCACCACATAGCAATAGATTGTGTGTTGTCATGGCATGGGTAGCATGACACAGCAACAGATGTTCTGTTGGCATGACATGGACAGCAACACACATCAGCAGCTTGAGTGTTGGCATGGCAGGAGCAGCATGATATGGCAACAGATGGGAGGCACCAGCAGTTCAGAGGGATGTTTGCATTGCTGCGCCAAGCATGCCGCTGCTAGATGAATGCCCTCGTGCCAGAGNAATTCAGACCTATGCATGCCCGCCAATCACATGTCGCTTGTCAAGCTGCAACTGACTGAGTATCAATTAAAAGTGATGCACAATGGTTGACCCAGGAGATGAAACTGGTACACAGACAAATCAGACTACATTGCTTGNGTTATGTTTGACTTACCTGATCATGTTCATGTGAGCAGCCACAGCTGAGTCAACAATGGCCTTGTACCTCTCTGGGGTGGCCCTTGAGGCAAAGACATCAGCAGGTATCATGTTGCTGCCTGCNAGCCCAGCACAAGCGTGCTATTTGGTTGAAAGCTTGTGCTATATCGCACCCACAATCAAGAGGATAGGATCTGACTCTTCGCGCATGTTGCAACTATGCACCTTAGGGCAGCATTCGGGGGCACACTTGGCAAAGCATGGCGCAGCAAAGCGTGTAAAGGTGTGGCAACACCAGACTGGCATCATGTGGTAGCCTTTCGTGAATGCGATGCACCTTGTAGGGTTGTGCTCAGAGTCACCAGGCCATCAATGTGATTTTCCCGCAAAATCAAGACGCAACCTGTTTCTGTCTGGTAGCTGACTGAGCTGCAACAGCCGCTGAGCACAATTGACTCACACAAGCACATATGCAGTGCTCAGTGGCAAACCTGTTCAGCATTGCTACGGTAGACCTCTTCCATGAGGGCTTCTGCAGCCTTCTTCTTCTCCAGAGCAGCCTGTGCCTCCTCCCTCTTCAGCCTCTCCACCTCTCCTGTNGTCCTAGTGGACATGGGGCAGCATGTGGTGCAGGACTACCCTCAGCCCCTAGCCCTGCACCAGGTACTGCTGCCAGGGCTGGAGGACAGAGCCAGGGCATTCCCGCCCCTCAACTCTGCTAGGCAGTTAGCCCCTGGTATGCCACTGGACTCGTTGTTCCGGAACATATCGATACAAAACCGACACAAGTAAGCCACCCACAATTTGCGAGGGACTATCGTGGCGCTCAGGGCTCGCTAAGACACGCTATGTAGAATAATCTTAGAGTGTACTGCCTGCTTGTGCAAGCGAGCCATGAGACCGCCAGTGTATGTAGTTTGCTTGAGGAATACAGAGAAGCATTCATTAGAAGTGCAGCAAATTGATAAGCTTCACCTTTGTGTTGGGACATATGCTGCATGTCATGACATGTCAACCCTTTGCTCAGCCATGCACAATCCAGCAAACAGCATGTTAGAGTGTAGCAACCAGGTGCATGGTTGTATAGTCAGCCTGTTCTGCTGCCTTGTGCCAAGTCATGACAATTCACGCCAGAAGCGTGAGCCCTGCATGTTCTGTTTAGAATGTCACTATAAAACTTCAATTGCGAGACTGTGCTGATTGAGCTGTGATTATGCTTTGCAGGCTACTTTGATGCTCCAGCAACCAAGCTGGCTGCACTTGGGGGCCCAGATGAAGGCCTGAAGTCAGAACTCCCCCTCGTCACTCTAGTCTTCTGTGCTGTGAATGGACTGAAGGCCATGCGGGTGAGTCATCCTGCAGACAGGCATCCTTCCTGCCTCAACGCTGGGATGAGACTCACTGTCCATGCACACCAGAATTTCTCTTGCAGCCTTAGCACTCCCCTACGCAGGCAACAATGTACACAGAGCTCCACATCACAGCATTGACCTGCACATGGTTGCTCATAGCCACAGTTAGCACTTCAGGTCATACAGTGGGAAGGAACACCCTCAATGCATACTCTGTTGTATTCGTTTGTATTGGTTTTTTAGCCTTGACAAATGCTAATGTCATGAGAAGCCCAGTAAGCAGACACTGTCTGAATTTGAAAGTGCCAGCATTTAGCAAGCAGCCTTTGCTTCATCTGCAATGCATGTCCAGCTTTGCCCAGCTTGCACATGCATAGCCACAACAGCAGTGTAGCATGCCATGGCAGTGTATACAACATACTCAAGAGGTTGATTCGCTTGACTGAATGTGCATGACAGTGTGTTGCACTGTAAGCCTGGTTGTATCCTGTATACAGACCCAGAGCAAAACAGCAGTGGACCATGGCACAACATTGTATTCTGTATGCAGTCTCAGAGCGAAACAGTGGTGGACCGTGTAATGACATTGTATTCTGCTGCAGACGCAGAGCGAAACAGCAGTAGACCATGCCATGACATTGTATCGGGATGTGGTACGGCGCCTGCTGAAGGTGACCCAGGGCTATGAATGCCAGGAGGCTGATGGCAACTTCATGCTGGCCTTCCACCAACCTGTCAGTGCCCTGCAGTTCTGCTTGCTGGTAAGGTCTGGCTGACCCACATGCATGCTGCTCAGGCTGCATTGCCATGCAAAACCTCAACAAGCCACACTTCAGTTGTCACCACAAAAGTCGCTGGCAGAATGCATGAAAAAGAAAAATGTAAACTCATGCAAATGAAAACCATGTACAAGTCCTAGGCCTGGCAGTGGTCTGAGCGGACTTCACAGTCGTGAGTACACACCACAGCTACTGTACTCCAGCAATATTTTGTTAAGTCAGAGAGCAGCTTTGCTCCGATGCTTGTCAGCTCCAGATAGAGTTACAGATGTCATTCTACTTCCAAGACTAAAACTTACAACAGCACACAGAATGGATATCATACAGGATTTGCAATATTATTTACAGTAATGAATAATCAATATGCATTGTTAATGAATGAATAAAGTAGATTCATACATCTACTTCAGCATGTATGAAGTAGATACAACAGTGATCCTACTTCTCCTGGGAGGCCCCTCTTGAGGTACAAGCAGTTGTAGCATCATCAATGGGGCTTGTTCAGGACGTGCACCATAAAAAGGATGGCAATGTAGGCAGCACCTAGCTAGGCTCACGCCAAAGCCCCAGGAGATACATTGTGAAGTTTCTTCTCATACGAATGGAAGCTGAGCAAGACATCATCTGCTGCAGCTTACACAGCTGTCATGCTAGCTTGCGCAGCTGTGTGCTAGTGAAGTAAACAGCACGTCGTGACATGTTGCGATAGAGATCAACAGCTTGAATACACACATGCATTCAGCAACCCTCCATTACGTGAACCTCACCTTGTGAAGGAGGAACTGCATGACTGACAACTATGCATTGCAAGCAGAGCCCATGAACGCACGTGAGGCAGAGGGTGTGCTAGACCTGGTACAGTGATTTGGATGTGGCCGGTGTGGCTGCAGTGACAAGTGGCTGACAGGCGGAAGCAAGCAAAGCTGACTGGATAGAGCATGGCGGTGCAGGTGCAGGAGGAGCTGATGAAGGTGCATTGGAGGGAGGATGTGCTGTGCCTGGCCCAGTGCCAAGCCCAGGTGGGCCGCAACCAGGGCTTCATCTTTGCAGGGCCCCGCATCAAGATGGGCATCTATGAGGGCCGCCCCACCCGTGTGGCCCCCCACACCACCACAGGGGCTGCTGACTACTTTGGCACGCTGGTCAACAGGTCAGAGCAGTATCATTCATCATCATTCAAGTATTTTTCAGATAAGTAGCCAGATTCCAAGAGCAACATGCAGTCGGGGTATCAAAGTCTGCTTGATATTGTGATGCTGAGCCACTCCTGTCCATGCTCTGCATGCTAGTCTGACTCAGAGCACACAGACACAATGCTATCATGGTCCTCCGACATGACCTGAGTCTGAAGTTGCAATGTGGGTTGCAGACCATTGTTCGCAGACTTGCACTCTGGCAACATTGCCTTTGCAGCAAGGCAGTTGCAGGCCTGTAATGAAGCTGCAATGGCCTTGCCCTCAATCCAAGCTCACTCGTGTGTATACAACTTGCATGGTACAGGGCAGCAAGGTTCTGCAATGGTGCTGCACATGGAGGCCAAGTGGTGGGCTCTGCTGCTATAGTGCCCAGCCTGTTACAAGCTTGGGGCTGTGACCCCTCTGCTATTGGGACCGGCCTTGGGGACCCTGGGGCAGCCCCTCAGGGCCCTCTGGACAGCCCTGCTGTCCTGGTGGGCTCAGTGGGCGCAGCAACAGGCACTGGTTAGTGTCCCCTCTGCACCTCTGTCTGTGTGTGTCAAGAGACAGAACAATGTGTCCAATACCATGCTAGATCCAGAGTGACCAGACATGCTTGCAACCACGTCAACTGCATGCATTTGGGCTGGCTGCGGAGGCTGCAAGCTTGACAGCAGGGTGCCGGTAGCACCCAGCAGTCCTTGCGCTGGCTGCAGCATGACAGCTCTGTCCTGTCCTGCCCCTGCCAAGGAACTGATAGCCATTCTTCAACTGGGTGTGAACATTCTGCTGTCCATGGCTCGCGCTGGTGCTAAGACATGTTCAACATGATTCTGCTTGCTCACGGAAGTGTGTGGTGCCTCTTCAATTGCCAGTAGCGACTTGCCATTCTCGTTCAATACCAGGGACCCTGCTTGCTGCAGGGTTGATTGGAGCCGAGCCCCCTAGCACAGGCCATGGGGTGCCGTTGTCCTCACTGGGGTCCATTCAGAGCCCCAAAGCAGACCCCCAGAAATTGGCTGCTAGCTGGGTATCAAACCAGCTGTATGGCGATACATTGGATCAGGTAGCGCCTTCCTGTTGCTTTGACACTGCAGCGCAAGGGCAGAGTGATCAGCAGGGCACATGCAAGGCATGCACTTGTTTGTTGGCTGTGTGAAGCGTGGAATGTATTGTTGTGATTGCGCCTGACATGCCTCTGTTTGCTGTAGCAGGGTGACACATGCTTTGGTGCGTAGTTGCGTCAGCAAAACTTGTGTTAGCTGACTGGGCCTTGTTGCTGATGGCCTTGCATGCCATTTCTTGTGACACAGAGATAGCCATGTTTCGATACACAAAGCTGACTTCAACCGTACTGAGCTCAGTACACAAGAAACGCTTCGCAGAAGGCAAAACTGTGAATTGCGATGGTGTATATGAAGGAGTACATGTGCCTATTGATCACATTGTTGCATCTGACTAGTGGAAGTCATCGCCCTTTTATCTATCCAAGCAAGCCCAATTCTTGCCTCTCAGTGCTTGCTCTGTAAGTGACTGTGCTGACCTGCAGGCCATTTCAAGTGCAGTGATCTCTCCAATGGGCTTCACACATACGCTGCAGCGGCGGCCGATGTTCATGCGGCGCATGAGTAAATCTCACAAGTCTACACGTGGGGCCAAGTTGGCACTCAACACAGATTACGGGTAAGATGCCACGCAACTTGAGGTGATACAAGAGAGGATACTAAGGGAACAAGCCCGGTGCAGCGTGCACAAAGAGTGATGTGTGTGCTTGATACTCTAGATGCTATTACAAAATTCTGTTGCCAGCCAAAGTTGGCTGATATGCGCCATCATAAGCGCCTGCTATACCCTTTCTCCTGGAAGGCATCTACATTGTCCACAACATGCGATGGTCGGGGCATTGCCATGTGCACAACCATGTAATGTGATCATGCAGGCAAGGCAGTGGTAGTGTGACCTCTGCAACAAGCCTTCTGCCTGTTCTAGAAATCCCAGACATGGAAGAAGACCCACTTGGCGTCTCAAGTGATACCAGGCGCTCTCCAAAGGCTGGCCGTGCCCATCAGCCGCGCCTATCGGTGAAAGAGACAGACCCTCTGATGAATCCTGAGCCTGCTGGGGAGTACACTGCAACCCCAAGCCGAAAGATGGCCAGCAACTTGGTATCCCTGGCTCAGCATGATGCCTTGGCAGATGGGGGTGCTGGCAGCGTCAGTCGACGGCGTTCTGTCAACGCCACTAAGGAGCATCTGCTACCATATGACATGTAAGAGCACAGTGATGTATTTCTTTATTGATATCAATGGTCAAGCAAGGTCAAGCAAGTTACAAGCTGCTTGTAGCCTACCATGTCTTCATGCTGAGCAAGTCATGCGCTGCTAGCTGATGCATTGTCTGCACACAACACATGTGCGCTCCCCATGAACAAAAGCAACTGAAATCCCACTGAGAATCAGGAACGCAACTTACCAGTCCCTGTTGTGTTTGCGATGATGTTGAGTTTGTTACTGGTTATTGAGCATGTACCATGTCATTCGCCTCCGTGGACTTGCAAGCGCAGCATTAGCTGATACCAGCTTACCAGCTATTGTGATGTAAACCTCTTGTGCTTTGCTGGCCTGTGCCTTTGCAGGGGAAAAAGGGTGACATTTTTCATGTCATGCACAGCAAATTCCATGCACACAATGACTCTGCTCTGCATGCGCTGCCTGTGCGGCTGTCACNCCCCCCCCCCCCCTCCCCTCATCCCCTCAATTCGGCCTAGTTTCTGCCAGTAAGCGCTTGCATTTGCAGTCACAGACAGGTTGACACAAGTATAACATGTGCTTTTATGCTGTTGTGCCCCTGCATCATAGACATGTTCAACAGTGCCCGAAGCAAATTTGTGAGTTCATGCCCCATTCCTGCGGCTTTGGCAACACAGGCTTGCATGATATCACTTCTGCTTCACAGCTATGTACTGGCGATGCCAACTTGCCACAGCACATGTTCAACAACCAGTGCTGCTTTGCTCCAGGTGGTGTCCAATTTGTTTTTGGCGTCGTTGCAGCAGTCAGCAGCGTCATGCAGCCGTATTCAAGGCATGCCATGTTTATTTGATCTAGATTGAGTTCATGTTGCAAGGCGCAGGTAAGTATTTCACCATCCTGGAAATAGTCACCCTTAGCATTGTGTATCAAGTTGAACTGGCAGTCACCACTTGGTTGTTTCACAACTTTGGCAGTCTCTGATAGAGGCTAACTTGACTGTGAGTGATGTCCGAAGCAACATAGAATCATAGATCACATGTGAATTCCATAACTCAAAAGCTGCAGCTGTTGTCAGGCATGAATGGTGCTCGAGAGCGAATACCGCCTTGTGTCATATGCAACTATGGACAGCGAGTTGATTGGTTGACCTGCCTAGTAGTGGACCATAGCCCGAGACTTGCATTTCTGGTGCTGGATTGTGACGTAGCGACTTTGTGCATTTTCGTACCAGTCTAAAGCAACCAAGGTGATGGGAGTTCCCATTTTCGTACCAGTTTCGTCTTCCTGATGTTCAATGTCGTTCACATCGCCAGCAGCATGCACCGCCATCCTGCAAAGAGCTGACTCTGATTGTTGATCTGCGCATAGCAAGATCAACTGTGCTGCTGGCTAGGCGGTGACGCAGATTTGGGGCGATGCCGGTGCCGATGGCATGATTGGCTGGTCAGTGAGTTGTATCAGCCTGTTGTCTCCTGCCAGGCTGCTGAGACCTTCTGTGCAGGGGTCAAAAGCGTTGGGCAGCTGTCACAGCTGCAGCTTGTGGAAGCGCAGCTACTTTATACTACATATACAATAAGTAAGTGCAATAGCCAAAGCCTGTGGTGCAACAAGCACTGCACGGAAAATGGTTGAGACTGCTGTGGCTTTAGGTGGGACGAGTGGGAAAGATTGAAGGCAGCTCGTGCTGACTTGGGACTAGATGACGGGTAACTGTGGTGTCCATTCTTGTCTACACAAACTGGCGATTCCTGTTGCAAGAAGTGTGAGGCAACGCATGAAGTCATTCAAGGGCAGATTGACATAGGCACTCACACTTGCAGGGACGCCACAGGTGTGCACCAGCATGAAATCCAGCTGCAATCCCCAGAAACAGCAGCATCCACCCCCCACGCAATACCAGAAGCCACCCTGCAGCAGGATGCAGACAAACACCTGTTCACTCACTATGACAGTGTGCAGACAATATCCACCACAACCACCACTCCCAGCCTGCTGCCCATGCTATCGCAGAGCCTGATACGCAACACAGACTACAAGCCACTGCTTGATCAGCTGAGGTCAGCCCATGCATCTCAAAAGCGCATGTGAGGCTTGCAATGGAGTGTAGCCTGCATGACATAGACAGCAGGCTGCCACTGAAGGTGTCAATGTGAGCCTGGCTGTTGTCATGAATACATCGCCACGCATATATGTTCTTGGTAAAGTAACGTACAAAGTCATGTATGAGGCATACTTTCAGGGTACGTTGATGCACCAGTTGCATTATGTCAGATCATGTACTCTGTTGATCAGTATAAATTTGTGACAGTAGTGTCAGCACTACACACGTACATGAGATGTCTTCTGCCAGTTCATGGCATGACACATCGTCAGACTGTGACTTGCTGATCAGGCGGGGAGGGCTCAGTGGGGATGAGAAACATGCCTTGTGGAGTGAGATAAAAGTCTTGACATTTAGCAGAGCCATTGCTGCGTCTTGGATGGTGTCCTTGCTGGACTTGATGAACCGAGTGCAGCTCAACATCCTTGGCCGGCACCTTTATCTGCAGTCAAATGTGCTTGATACAAGGTGAGCAGCATTGGCTTCTAGCAGTTGCTGCCAATATGTCTAGCTCCCAGCTTGAGCTCCGCTGCCAACTACAGCAACCTTGATGCAGTGCTGTCGTGGGTATTCACGTGGGGGGAAAGGGAGGGGGG
>KN805270.1:0-37632 GCA_000818905.1 Trebouxia gelatinosa | reverse complement strand
CTATGCGCTTGATGCAAAGGCATTATGCATCATATTGGTATTGGTCACATAATGCCCCGCCTTGAAAGGATGTATACAAGCTGCTAGTTCACGTTGCAGGCATCCACAGCATGGAAGTCTGAGTACACAGCAGCATCCTGCGCAGATCACGCAGCGAGCTCAGGAGCTGTTTCTAGCATACGCCCACTTTTGTGGTGAGAGAGGCGTGGAACCGCTTATACCCATCATCAAACAAGCTGTCATTGATGCCATCAGCACCTTGGACCTCTCCACTAAACTGGATGCAGACCAGGTGCTGCAGGTGTTGTCAGATGTACATAGACGTAAGCTTTCTAATCACGGCTTATTGACTGCTGAGCACACCTGCAGCACATGCATTCAGGCTTTTGCAGGTGTTGAAAACTACACTGATGCAAACATGAAACAGGGCTGCTTATTTGCCTGTATGTCTTGTTGGCTTTGGCAACTGCACTGCATTGCATGACGTTGCACTGCATACCACCTGCAACATGCAGCACCTGTGCAACAGTCATCAATGCGTGAGGCGAATTTCTGACTTCATGTCCCATGACGTGCTTGTGTTTGCAGCCATTGCCTGTTGTTATGTTGCACACATCATGCCTGAGTCTGCAAAGTGCACTGCAGCCCTCAGTGCTACTGTGTCACCACAACAATTCTTGTGTCTGCAGAGGTTGCCCCAAAGTTGGCGGGCTTGGGTTTTGAAATCTTCCTGCTTCCCAGCCCTGAGCATCGAGAGGTGTGGCACTGTGCAGCCCGCTTCCCAGACAACAGCTTTCTTCAGCAGGGCTCCTCTGGCAGCCCTGATGATGAGGCAATTGATGGCTTGGTGACTGAAGTCAGACAAGTCATATGCAGTGCCAAGTTCGGTGCAGCCCTCAAGGTTAGTGTTGACCTTGGGCACCAATCACGACTGTCTTCCTTCCTGTCTGCAACCTGCCAGGTAATGTTGCAAGCACCTGATAGGCTGTGCGCTGGTGTTGAGTGACTCACACCTGACAGCACAGATTATGTTTAAAAGCATCAGCGGAGAAGCATAAAGTAATGCCAAATCTCTGCTTGGGATGTAGGCTTCGGGTGAGATAATGCAGTGTAGCTTTTGCAGCTGCCAAGCCGCTGTTACAGGCAAGGTGACGAGGCAGCTTGCCTGCTTGTGCTGCAGGCTGCTGTTCAGGAGTCTGCCAGGATTGCGGCACATGAGCTGCAAAAGGAAGTCGGAAGTGACAGACGGCCACTGGCAAAACTCTGTCCCAGAGTGGCAGAGCTGGCAAGTAAACTACTGCAGCGTGATGACAATGTGTGCGTCTCACGCTTCGCAGCGCTGTCAGAAGTGCAGAGACTGAGTGCAACTGTGTACTCCTATGGGCTTCATGCCTAAATACTAAACTGACATGTGTTTTCGAACAGCTGCCTATTAACATGTGTGTGTATTTTGTTTCATGGCCAGGCTTGGCAGCCATGCACATCAAGCTTGGTAGCGCTGATGACTTTGATTGTGTTGCTCCGGACACCTGCAATGGATTTCAAGCCTTCACATAGAGTGCATGTCACTGGCGGTTGGATTAAATGGCAGTGGCAGCCATTTCAGGTCATGTCAGCTTTATTCAGCAATCCATACATGACAGTTAGCTTCACCCTTTGAGTGCCTAAAACCATTGTTTTCGTTCTCGCTGCCTGATAATTCAAATCTCAGTCAAAAGTACACAGACGACTCAAGCAGGCACGCTCCTGCACGGTTGTACATGCACAGCCCTAGTCCTGAATTGGCCTCGTCAGAGCAGCGCTGATATCGCATTGCGTAGAGGACTCAACGTCAGAAGCCCCGGCCATACGTCACTTGGCAACCTTCAGCAGCTCTGCAAGCCTCAGCGCTGCCCACACTGTATGCTACCATGCGTGGCGCTGCAACTTTACTGAGGGCCTTGCAAAATGCAGTGTCAGCAGAGCCTGCTGCAGCACCAGCTCAGTTCGCAGTGAGAATGCCTAGTTTACTTCATCAGCTAAGAGACTTCAAGCAACAGGCAAACGAGGTAAAGTGGTTTCAGGCATTAAACCACATGAATAGCTTGTGTGAAGGTGGGTCACTACTTGTTGCACCTCCAGGTCCGTCCTGGCCAGGTGATGGACTTAAAAGGCAGGCTTTTGCAAGTGTCAAAGTTTCAACACACACAAGGCTCTGGCCGCCAGTTAGGCAATGTTCAGGTATAGTCTGTCCACCAGGCATACATTGTTGTTGTAATCAGCTAGGTAAGCACATTTGGCATCCCACACTCAAGCTGTAACAGAACAGGGAAAATTTGGCGTAGTTGGAACTCAAGGACATCAAGTCAGGAGCTAAACACCAGCAGCGCTACAGGTAAACAGGCAGTCCTTAGACATACAGTTTGACTAAAACTACAAACTTGTAGTGATGTCTTGCCGCCTGATGCATGCGCAGGTCTTATGACACTGTGGAGCTAGTCAGGCTAGATGAGAAGCTATACAAATATCTGTACACAGAAGGTACTGCAAACATGGCTGCAGCTTTGCTTGATATAGTGATAGCACTGCACAAGCATGCGATGTGCATCAACTGGACTCACCCATTGCAGTGTCAAGTCTCAGGAAGTCACATGTATAGGCTGTACCGATCAATGGTGTCGTCAATATCAAGTTGCAGAGTGCTGAGCAGTCATGTACATGTGGCAGGCACACAGCTACATTTCATGGATCCTGCAACATACGAGCAGGAGGCAGTGGATGTGGAGGCTTTTGGTGAGCAGCATGACTTTCTAGTTGAAGACATGGAGGTGACCCTCAGCTTTCATGAGGGCGAAGTCCTTTCAGGTATCAACCAGACTCGCAAGCTTTCATTTTGTCATGCTGCAGCATCACCCTATGCACTGACCCCACATGCTGTGCAGCTACAATACTGGCACACCGCATACCCTCATGACTGGTACTGTGAATGCAGTGTGCATACAACTTGACGTCCCATGTCAACTCTCGGGTGACATTGCTGCAACACCCTACCACACTGCACAGCACCAACCACTTGCAGCAATGCTGATCGCTGCTCTTGGTCATTGCGCACCAACAAAATTGCTGCTGCTTGGTGTGCAGGATCTCTGCCTTCACAAGTCAAGCTCAATGTCATAAGCACAGACGCTATACTGAAGGGCAATCAGGCAGCTCCCCAATCTAAACCAGCGATTGTAGGCAGCGGCAGGAAGATCATGGTACCACAATTTGTGGCGCCTGGAGAGTGTATAGTGGTGGACACTAAAAGCGCTACCTTTGTGAAAAGGGCTAAGTAAGCATGCGTCAAGTGTAAACATGTGTATGTCGACATGTACCGTACACAGGTTTGCCTATGCAACAACTGCTTACTCTGCACAGACCTTGCGTTGTTGCTTGAATTGGTTGCCCATATTATATGGACAGGGCAACATCTTATGAAATGCTAGCATTTGCTAAACTGTCTGCGGTGATTGGCCCTGATCCAGTAACCATCAAGGTGCCTTTATATACAACTTGCCTGTCTTCATTTGTTTTCAAATCAGGTTGGACTGATTCCCAAATCTTCTTTTTTTGCACCTGCATAACAACTCAGCCCCTGTAGCAGATTACAGTTGTTGATGCCAATACCTCTTTTGCGCTCGCAACAACACACCAGACTGTATATGAAAAGTGCTACAAGGTCTGGTGTGCATTTCACAAGTTGGCACACTTAGGCTTGACACTACTAGGCAGACGCAAGGGCCGACCTTGTTAGGTGTCTCAGGCTCTGGCTGCGTGGCTGTCTCATCATCGCCATATGCAACACGCTCACCAACTTTCGAGCCCTCTGGTGGCATCAAAGGCTCTACTTTGGTATGCGCTTCATTTGAGGCACATAGGAGCATGCCATTTGACTTGATGCCGCGCATGTTGCGTGGCTTCAGATTGCACAGTACAATCACTGGTCTCTCCTGTGTGGGACATGCGCAACTTCAAGCTGCGGTGTCGTTGCAGATACTGCCATGTCAGCAGATACTGCCATGTCAGCAGATCTACAGGTCTGAAAGTGAGGCACTGCTGTGTGTACCTGCATGCTCTCAACTGGTACGTACTCAACAAGGCCACTGATGATGGTTCTGGGCTCTTCCTCTCCAACATCAACTTGCTCAACGTACAAGCTACAAAATCAAACAACAAGTTGTTCATTACCAATATGCGGTCACACTCTTACTGTGGCTGTGACAACGTGCATTTTGCGCTCACCTGTCAGCATCTGGGTGTAGCTCTGCTGAAATTACTTTTCCAACTCTGATGTCTAGCTTCTGTGCTTCCAGCCAGTCCCCCGCAACCGCAACAGCCTCTGTAACTTCTGCTTCAGTTGCCCGAGCGGCTAGGTCTCGTCGCAAGCCTAATGTACTTAGTTTCATGCTTGACACAAGCTTGCTGTGTTGCCTCCTTTGCTGTCCTACCTGCTCTCGACAGCGGCAGACACTGTAGTACCGCTGCTCAACTGAGCACGTCAGGTGTCTACTTGCCAGTACGGGCATTGCTTGCAACCGCAACACAGATGGAAGGTAGCGTGGCGTCATGTATAGGGCCATGTTGTTAGCGCTACAGGCAGCAGGTGGCCCGTGCTGTGCGCTTGAATGTTGAGAGCTTGCTTGACTGCTCACTTTGTAGCGGATTCTGAAACTGGCAGATTTCCCAAGCACGCCAACACACCAAGCATCAGTCCTTAGCAATATGGGCGACAGTATCAGCTGCAGGAAGCCTCGAGGGGACCTTGTCCCTACCATTCATGCAGCACCTTAATAACTGCCTTGCAGGCATAGCGTCCAAAGCAGAGTCATGTTGCGTGATGTCAGACTTTCATGCACGATCAGGTGCATTATAATTATAAATGCTTGTGCATGACTGTCTTTGCATTTCATAAGGGAATACCATTTACAGAGTGCTTAAAGGGCCAACTCTGGTTGAACAGACTGAAATCACAACTGCAGTGGCAATCTTGGATTGCATACAAAGCTGGTGCACAAATGTGCAAGGGGTATGGTACAATTGTTTGCAAAATGCACACAGCAACTTGAATGACAGCAATGCAGCACATGATGATGCCATCGACAGGCATGCAGCCAATGCACAGCATGGGTCAGCCGCTTACTTTAAAGAGTTTTCTGCCAGGCAGTAATGACAAAGTAGCGTGACTTCCCCATCCTTGGGCGGTGTACAGTACATGCGCAAAGATCACAGAGCCACATGCTCACTATGGAGTCTACACAAGGTAATGTGCTGCGCAGGGAGAACCACTGCCGAGGTTCCTTCAGTCTGTGGCATCTCACTCCCACATCTCATGTCCTGCTTTGACTGAAGTGTGCTGTCAAGGTACCATCATGTGCGGAAATGTGTCTTTGCCAGTATGCGTACTTTTTGATTGAATGCTGACGATGCAATACGGCCTGTGGTAGTGAAGAACGGGTTCATGACTACCTGCAGTATGTGAAAGGATTCAGACATGCTAATCAAGCAGTATGCATACAGCATACATCATGGAGCCATCTCCAAGGCAGCGTATGTACCCGCATATAGATTTCGTACACATCCTTGAAGAACAGTCGGACTGTGTCATCAGCTCTGCCATCGTGCAACAACAGAAATTTTATATGTGCAGCTGTACTGTAGGCTGTCACAATCAGGTTGTTGAACTTGTCGACTGCTCCCAAGTGCATGTTGGTTGTAGTCCATAGCTGCTCGTTGACGGCGTCTAGAGCAGCGTGCAGAACAAACTGGTGAAGGTACACCCCTTGAGTCTGAAGTGCTACGCACGCGTTAGTCTGCGGCCCCCTCTTGCAGCGAAAGCACGTTACACCCGGCTCACCTCCCTGCCGTCAGGCCTGGAGGCTAGATCAGCTTCGAAAATGGGATGATCATCGTGACCGACAATTACAAAAGTCAGCACAGAAGGACTGCTCATAACCCATCACCTTGATCAAGTGCTCATATTGCCACTTGAATTGCAGCTCAGCAATCCGACTGCGCTCGGACAGTATGACGCAACATGTACATGCAACAACCCATGCGCAGACCAAAAGTTCTGCAAGGAAGCATCTCTGCATAGAGCAGCGCTTACATGCGTACCGTCCATGCGGAAACCGTGCGAAAGATCGGAATTACTTTTGTCAGCAGGGGCTCAGTGTGGAACCGAACGACTGTCGTGGCACGATTAACGTAAGTGCTTTGGCTGCCCTGCTGGCTTCATGCTGCGGCATGCTGCATTGACTCACGGTGCTCCGGCACTCCGATCACCAGTCTTATCTTTCTGCGCACCGCCAATTAAGACATGTCTGCTGGCCGTATTGCTGCGGTGTCGCTGTTGACGCGCAGGCTACTACCCGGTGTTACAACAACGACATGTCAATCAGCACAAGGCTTGACTGACACCGCTGTCGCTTGCTCCTTGCTGAAGGCATGTCAGCTGTTACTACCTTTCTCGATAACGACATCTCCCGGTAGTCGCGGGTATGCTAGCGTAGCTCAGGCGCACGCTTGGACTTTCACTTTGTACCGTTCAAATATACGGTGTCTCCTATGAGGCTATTAACAGTTTGCGCACATGCAGACTTCAGACNTGTTCCACATGAAGTCAAGGCGCCATGGGCAGAGAAGCATAATGGACGACATTTTGCTGATCTGTTGAGGCATGAAGAAACTTGCCCCACAGTTGCAAGGCCATCTGCGCAGATTCTCTCGTACATGGTATGTAGTGTAGCAATGGCAGCACGCTTGCATTTGCTGATGAGCTCTTGCCATCTTTGACAGGGCTAGCTGCAGGTTGAAGAAGGGGCAATGTATGGGATCATATCAAGCAAAGTGAACCATGTATTTGTGAGGCGGCCACCAAGCAGTATAAGCTGTCACGTGGATTTCACTGAGGTGTTCAACTCAGAAAGACAGCTGCAACCACCAGTGAGACTCATGTACTTGTACATGTTACACCTGGCCTCAACAGCTGAGCACTTAGACCCAGCAGCCAGACCAAGCACTGCTCCAGCAGATAAGTGGGTCAAATCAGACCGGAAGCGAGCACGTCAATCAGATGAGGCAGCACACGATGAAGATGATGATGATGCTGGTGACTCTGACAATACAGCAGGGGCCGCCCCAGATGGACCAGCAAGACACACACGTAGCAAGTCTACCAGGCACAACAGCTCTAGCAATGGGGCTAGCAAGGGCAGCAGCGCAAGTGCACGCGGTCCATGCAAGTCCAGATCTGCTGACATTCTATCCCAGTTGTGCGATTTTGAGCGCAGTAGTCTCCAAATCGGCGCACCAATTGTATGCAGCCATAGCTGCGTGGTGAGTCGTCTTCCAAGCAGATTTGAGCTGACTGTAGCGAACATGTGTTATGCCTCAGGCGGCAGCAGGTTTGCAGTCTGGCAAAAATATAGATATGCAGCATGTCGTACCTCCTGATCACTCACAACATTGGGCTGGCATGTTCGCACATCTTCTTCTTCTTGTTCAGGTGCGGCAAGGTACTTGGCAGGGCCTTGCAGCAGTCTACAAAGTGTGGGATTTGGGGGACTCCTTGGAGCCATTGCTCGATTTACAAGCAGAGGTGGAGGCATATTGCAAATTGCTACTTCTCCAGGCAAGTCTTTGATTACCTACTGGGCCATCCATGTTGCACTGTCCGCTTGAAGCATTGTTACCCGTTTCCCATGGTTTTGCCAGGTGGCAGACATGCATCAAGCTTGATGGGCATGCAGATCACAAGCTAGACAGAGGCCCACTATTCATGCAAGAC
Source organism: Trebouxia gelatinosa (assembly GCA_000818905.1). Lineage (NCBI taxonomy): Eukaryota > Viridiplantae > Chlorophyta > Trebouxiophyceae > Trebouxiales > Trebouxiaceae > Trebouxia > Trebouxia gelatinosa. The sequence goes on along the minus strand of KN805270.1, from coordinate 29,828 downwards.
TGCCCAGACCTATCATGTAGTTGTCACGAACCTGAAATCATGTTGCAAGCACAAGCAGTTCACAAGCTGATGCCACATATTGTGATGCATTGCACGAACAGCACCTAGCATTGAAGAATGCAGATCTATCTGCTGCCTGACATGGCTTGGTCTACACTCATGCAGGGTGTCAGATTGCCCAAGCTATTAGGACATGGCCAGATTCACGATGGTCTGCATGCATTCATTGCCACTTCTGCTGGTAGAGGTACACTGACTTGGGATATGCTACAAGACTGCCCTGCCTGGGCCCACCAGGCTAAGCATGCCTTGGCTGCAATCCACCAGCAGGGCATGCTGCATGGTGACCTTGCCTTACGCAACTTTGTCATATCTGAAGACGGACATTGCTTGTGGCTGGTTGATCTTGTGGACAGCAGACCAGGGAGCTTGGAGGAGAGGGCTCTGGAGACCAGAATTTTGGACCGCTTGTTGACGTGTTGCCCAGAACACCATTGACATCACTTTTGGTTCATGTCTACTCCCAACAAGCTCAGGCAACCAGCAGGTGACATGGCTACTGCAAATGTTTCCTGCCCCTCCTGCCCAGCTGTTTTTGTCAATGTATGCTATGCAATGTGGGCCGACGTTGTAGATCAATTTCAGAAGAGCTTGCACCTGCCCTCCTGTTGCCTGGATGCTGGGGCTGATTTCTGCCTGCAAAGTTTCCCCTGAAGCATGAGCCCATTCTGCAATTTGGAATCTGGAAACCAAAGTCCCAATGGCCAAGCGCTTCCTGTCATGAATGCATCCTGCTAGACACACCAAATGTAGGCAGCGCTGCAGCTAGCTTGCATGCGTGCTGATTTGCAAGTTTGCTGTTGGCTCTGCTCCACTCGCTGCAGGTGGCCATGGTTGCATCATTGTAATGCATTGGCAGGTCCACCTGAAGCTGCAGTCATTCCATTCTTGATGGTCAAAGTGTTCTGCAGCGCAGTTGTTGAAAACCTGCTGGACAGCATAGAGCGCTTCAAGTGTTCTTTCGTCAGTTGTTATGCAAGCCAAGTTCTGAACTCTTCCGCTCTGTTACAGTCACAAACTTATGATCACGTGGCATGTTTCACTCACTACAGAGCTTTGCTGCAGAGCGTTCTGATGAAGACGCATTTGTGAGGCATTTCTGAGGTCGTGACCTGTTAGCTGCAGCATGAGTACTTTTACCTGCTATGTCACATGCTTCAGCCAGACGGCTTTCAGGCCAGCAGCCCCCGAGCTTCTGGCTAGCCCTTTTTTTGCGGGCTGTTGCTAATGGAACCACGACTGGCATACATGTGCGAGTGTGAAAGAGNTGCCGGCTTTGCTTCAGTCTGGCTTGCAGTAAAAGCTGCTTGTGGATTGGATACTTATGCACAACAACTGAGGTGGCGCTATGCCTGGGTTCTGTTTCAGACAAGGTGCCTACAGCTGGTCGGCCACCTGTGTGCAGGCTGTTCAAGCTGTCCTCTGCGGTGTAACGGAAGCTGTTTGAGCTGTCACATGAGAGAGGCGTTTCCTGTGGTGGCTCAGCATGATCCTGATCATCGTAGTCATGGCTGCTTTCTTGAGCTTGCTCATTGGCCTGGCTCGGCATAGCAGCCAGATGTGCCATGGTCTGCACACAGCAAACCCTGCTCAAGCATTGCAGTATGTTGGGGATTGTGCCAAACATGTTTCGCACCTCCTGCAAGTATGCTGCTGCNCATGTCCCCAGTGCCGACTGCAGTACGAGCACAGTACGAGGACAAAATATGCCACACTTGCACCTAGATGTGTGGCGCCTTTTGTTTGTGTCTCGAAGCCTTCGTCGCTCAAACTCCGTAGACAGTCTGGTGTGTCTCTGGCGGTGTTGCCAGGTCCCGAGCCAGACCTTGCGAGGCTGAGCACTTCCCGTGAAGTGTACGATAACACGCCGCAGCTGTACGACACCCTTCCCGTGAAGCACGCAACACCGGAACGTCATCGGCCATTGCTGCTGGAACAGTCTGCTCAATAGCATACGGTGATATGCAGGAATTACTGAGTCGATATCTCAGACTTTCTTCCAGAGCGATGGCAAGCTGCGCTACAGCAACAATGTCTGCACTCGTGATCAAACCATGAAGAATGACAGTTATAAGCCAGGACAATGCACGCAAGAACTAAACCTGCTGCAGCGGAAAGCACGGTGTGGTGCAAGACACTCTCTTGCACAGAAACTGCAGCCAGCTTACTGCCTGGCAAACTACCTTTGCTGTACAGGTTGTGTGTGATTTTGTGGGGTACTCTAACATCTGGTGGAGACAGCTCTTGTACAGCAGCCTAATCGTATTGAGTCTGGGCTTGTTGTGGGTGCTTGGCCTGTATGATGTGCGATGGAGGCTATGGCTTTTCCGCAAGTGTCCTCTCAGCAATGCAGATGTTATATGTGTACAGGTGCATCATTTTGGCTGTTGTGTCATGGCTTGTGATGCCTGTTATGCATGCTGATGACTGTCTGACTGCATTTCTACCGTGTCTTGTAGTTCATCAGTGGCCACCGGCAAATTGTACAAGTGTACAAGCAGACATCACGCCGCAGCCGTCAGCCTGATGCACCTTTCCGGCAGGTCTGGCTCTATCTGGCTATCATGCTCAGACAGGCAACTGCAAACCTGTTTGCAACCATGATGCACAGTGCGTGCAAATTGTCTATGTTACCAATCACCTGTCNTCCCGAGCCAGACCTTGCGAGGCTGAGCACTTCCCGTGAAGTGTACGATAACACGCCGCAGCTGTACGACACCCTTCCCGTGAAGCACGCAACACCGGAACGTCATCGGCCATTGCTGCTGGAACAGTCTGCTCAATAGCATACGGTGATATGCAGGAATTACTGAGTCGATATCTCAGACTTTCTTCCAGAGCGATGGCAAGCTGCGCTACAGCAACAATGTCTGCACTCGTGATCAAACCATGAAGAATGACAGTTATAAGCCAGGACAATGCACGCAAGAACTAAACCTGCTGCAGCGGAAAGCACGGTGTGGTGCAAGACACTCTCTTGCACAGAAACTGCAGCCAGCTTANGAGCACAGCATGCACAGCACACAGGCAGACCATGCTGCTGCTCAAAGCATGCAAGCTAAAGCTTCGGNTTGTAACTTGTTCCACACCTCCAGCAAAGTCCTGTCCCAATCTGCACCCATCAGAGGCTACACCAGTGCAAAATGCAAGCGCCCCAGGTTAAAGAACCCACTTCAAGCTTGTTGCCATGCATCCCTCAGGTGCCATGTGGCCATTTGAGACAGAAAGCTGGAACTGTGCATTGTGTGCACAGTTGCACAGCCTTCCAGGCCGCCCTGAGCACTGCAGATTGCGCGACATGAGGTTGTCCAAACAGGCAACATGCCACTATCTTGCTGCACTCATTCTTGCTGCTTGCAGCACAGGTATGTGATGCCAAGCTTATAATGCACACTACAGGCACATGTACCTTTGCTGGCGGGGGTCGAGCTGAGGCCAGCAGTACTGGCTTCAGAGCTGCTGCCCATGATGTCTACCATGGAGCAGCTTCCTGGGGACCCCTCCCTCCCCTCCCCGATCTCTGCTTCACATGCTGCAGCCAAATCACAACCATGGTGAATGTTTCTAAGTGACCTGGTAGCTTGAGCTCATGCAAAGTGCCATATGCCACATCACTGGCACTTGTGCAACACAAACCCCTGCTTGTAAGTTACGATGCCATACTGTGATCAGACAGCCCTAATGTCATACCAGCCCACCGTTGTGGCACAGCTGTATGGGAGCGAGCATACTGCGGACACATGCCAGCCACACAGGCTCAGGCTCGTGATGTCATGTACTGAACTAGTTGCTACCCAACTTCTTCTGCTGATATTTTGCATACNACCGCGCGATTAAGCGAAATGGAGGTGCTGGAGATCAGGTGCGATCGTGCAAGGGTCGCGATGAAGCGCTGATAGGCAATCCGCTTCCTGCAGAGTAAACCGAGTTCACGTGAGCGTTTAGGTGTGCGTTACACTTGCTGTTTGCAAAGCTTGAGCTCGAGCCCCCCTGATGCCTGTCCCGATATGCACACGTCGGCAACAGATTGATGCCAAGATGACGCAATCTCAACACATTCGCTGGATGGTTGCGTACATTCGGCGGTTCCGCCTGATGACTGCCGCTGAACACACACACGACCCTCGGTTCANTGGTACTAGCAACAGGACAGCCACAAGCTCAAGCTCAATGACACACCTTCTGGAAATGACAATGCAACAGCGCATGGCATGAAATGCAAGGTGAGCAGCAATGTTGTTGCATGGACCCAGAGTGAAAGCTACGGCAGACGCACCTGAACANCCCGCTGCATGCAAGCTTTGAAGGCTGTCTTCCAGGGCACACCATACCTGCACAAGCCTATCATAGTCAGCACAATGTAGCAAAGGGTATGGCCGTTGTCACCTGTCCCATACCAGGCGTTGTTACACACAGCACCTCAAGCATGTGACGCTGTGAGGCAGGCAAGCCTGATTCCATATTTTGCAGACGTCCCACCAAGGCAGAATGTGTTTGCCCTGTTGCCAAACATATGGCCTTGCTAGCTGTCTTTCAGGACATGCCACATCTGTGCACAGCCTGTACAATGATCATACAGCAAGTGTTGCCAGCACTTGGTGTGAAGGGGTCNTGCTCTGCAAGTGGCATGGTCAGCAGCAAGGAACACCGAAAGCATCAATCCAGATACATCAGCACAGCAAGTTTTGTTCAAGAAGAACCAGTCCATGTGTGCAGCTACACTGTGCTGAAGGTAACAGTAGCTGCTGCAGTTAAGTTTTACCTAAGCTGTTGCGGTTTTTTGCTGGCTTGGCAACAGTCAGACTGTATGGCGCTTGTGGAGTTTTGTGCGGTGGGCCGCAGGCTGATGCTGTACTGGTCTTGCCTGCAGCAAGCGGCAGTTTTGTGAAGGGCAGATCAGGTGTTGAACACGCAGCGCTTGGCTGAGGGATGTCACTTTGCTCAGGCTTGAGCATAGATGTAGTTACATAGACTTGTGTATATGCTGTACTGCCACACAGCATATCTGGCCAGAACATGGCGACAAGTGATGGCAAATGCATGCAGAACATAGCACATGCTACAACTGTGCAGAACAGGCTTGCAAGGATAGCATCCAGCTCTGCAGCCACACTTACTTGCAAGGAAGTTTTTGAGACTGTCTGCAATCTGGGCTTGTGTGTGGTAGCAGGTTGCAGAGTGATGAGAAGGCTGGGCAGGGGCGCCCTGCCTGCTGCAGTTCTGGCTCAGGCACCCACACTGCAGTGCAGGCTCACCAGGCAGCAGCACAAGGGGATGCTCAGCAGCTGTGTTCTCATGCGCTTGCTGCTGCCTCTTCTGTTGCTTCTGCTGCTGCTGCTGCTGTTGATGCTGCAGTTGTTGATGCTGCTGCTGTTGTTGCTGCTGCTGTTGTTGCTGCTGCTGCCGCCGCTGCAGCGTACTGCCCGGGCCTTGCAGGTTGTGTGCTGCCAGGTGATTCACTGCACTCATGCTGCTGAGAGCTGCAAGCGTGAGCCCTGTGGAGGCTGCCCTGTTCAGAGGCAGCATTGCCCCTGGTGCCAGCTTGGATGTTCCAAGTGCAGCCTCATCCATGCTGGCCGGGGTCCTGTCTCTGTTGACCTTCCGGCACAGTACCGAGTTCAGCTGAGGCTTGGCGCTGTGCTTGTGCACATGATTTGCCTTGTGATGCTGCCGCTGTGGATCCTGCTGCTGTGTNGTGTGTGGTAGCAGGTTGCAGAGTGATGAGAAGGCTGGGCAGGGGCGCCCTGCCTGCTGCAGTTCTGGCTCAGGCACCCACACTGCAGTGCAGGCTCACCAGGCAGCAGCACAAGGGGATGCTCAGCAGCTGTGTTCTCATGCGCTTGCTGCTGCCTCTTCTNCGACAAGTGATGGCAAATGCATGCAGAACATAGCACATGCTACAACTGTGCAGAACAGGCTTGCAAGGATAGCATCCAGCTCTGCAGCCACACTTACTTGCAAGGAAGTTTTTGAGACTGTCTGCAATCTGGGCTTGTGTGTGGTAGCAGGTTGCAGAGTGATGAGAAGGCTGGGCAGGGGCGCCCTGCCTGCTGCAGTTCTGGCTCAGGCACCCACACTGCAGTGCAGGCTCACCAGGCAGCAGCACAAGGGGATGCTCAGCAGCTGTGTTCTCATGCGCTTGCTGCTGCCTCTTCTGTTGCTTCTGCTGCTGCTGCTGCTGTTGATGCTGCAGTTGTTGATGCTGCTGCTGTTGTTGCTGCTGCTGTTGTTGCTGCTGCTGCCGCCGCTGCAGCGTACTGCCCGGGCCTTGCAGGTTGTGTGCTGCCAGGTGATTCACTGCACTCATGCTGCTGAGAGCTGCAAGCGTGAGCCCTGTGGAGGCTGCCCTGTTCAGAGGCAGCATTGCCCCTGGTGCCAGCTTGGATGTTCCAAGTGCAGCCTCATCCATGCTGGCCGGGGTCCTGTCTCTGTTGACCTTCCGGCACAGTACCGAGTTCAGCTGAGGCTTGGCGCTGTGCTTGTGCACATGATTTGCCTTGTGATGCTGCCGCTGTGGATCCTGCTGCTGTGTCACTGGGTGCTGTGCATCAGGAAATATGCTTTTGGCTGTTGCTGTGGCTGTTGCTTGACTTTGTGCTGCTGATGCAGATTTAGCGCTTGCACCAGAGCTGGACGTGTGGGCTACAGCAGGTACCTGGACAGGAGGCTGAATGTACCTTGGTGCACTGTGCGCTATTTGAGGTGCCATATGACCACCTGCAGTGTTGCGCACCTGCGTTTCCTGTGCTGAGATGCTGATGATTGGATCAGCTGACGCTGCTGGTTGACCTGCTGAACATGCAACTATTGCCTGAGTGTCACATTGCAGCCCACGAACCTTTGCGTCTGCAAAACCTGTCAAGTGGTGGCCGCTCACTGTAGACTGTGTGCTGCGCAGTTGCTGTTTCGCTTTTGCAAGGGCAGTGCAATGCAGAGGTACAGCAGCATGACACCCTGCACGAGCAACACAATTGCAATGCTGCTGAGCTGCACACGGGTTACAACAACAATGATGCAACACCAATTTCGGCACAAACCTGCGCGGTCTCCTGAACTGCTGTAGCTAGGCTGCTCATCAACACTGCTGTCAGCTTTCGAGACAGACCTTCTTGATGTGCCTACAATGGCAGTGACTGCTTGCATTGATCACGTCCACTTTATCTGACATACACTAAACCAACAGTACTAGCAAGGTGACAGCTGTTTGTGGTGCTTCAGGCTGCAAGGCAAGCTGGGCATACCTTGCTCAGGCTTGTCAGGGGCAGCCTGGCCTTTTTGACCGCCCCCACTCCTGCTTAGCACACATACATCTAGATACGACAGCCCGGGTGTCTTGCAGATGAAGGACGGACGCCGAGTCGTTAGTACCTCGTTCCATGACGAACTGTCTGCACAGGCTCGGCCATGGCTTTCTGCGCCCGAGACTGCGTCTGCCGACATGATCGGGTGTGACGCGCGACCATGCCAGACGGCCCTGCCGTTGCAGGCGAAATACACTGGCGAATACTCTGCGCTTGGGAGGAACAACGGCACAGTCTTGCGGTTAAGTGGAGCACGCGCTATATCTGACATGCAGATCGTACTATGCGTATTGGCTCCATGTTGCCGGCTGCGAGGACGATACTGCAGTAGCAGAGCGCCTGCTGTGCTTCGATCACGAGCGNGTGCACCGTGATGTGCCCCAGCAATGCTTGTACATGTGGGTCTGGACAAACAGGTATTGCAAAACAGGGCCAGGGGATTCGGAAAGGGGAGGGGGCCAGGGGGAACAGAGGAGTTTGGTGTGTGGGTCATGGGAAAGGGGTGGAGGGATGACAGAATGCACATATATGATTCTGCATGGCTGTCACAGTTGGCATCAGCATTGCGCATGCTTGACCTCTCATCTAGCTGCACCAACTGCTTTATTCAGGTTTTGTGTACTGCACCTAAGTGTCAAGGAGCTGTAGCTGGTGCAGGCTTCTTGTATACAAATGAGCTCAACAGCCAATGCTGAACCAAAGCTGCTGTTCAACAAGCTGTGCTGTGTTGGCTGCAGAGGAGGAGGCAAAGGGAGCAGGGCGGCTGAAAGCAGAACAAGGGCAGTGGTTCCGCCTGCATGGGCACAGCAAGACTGGCCACGATGCCGCCATTGTGAGGCTATCCACAGCACTGCTGGATGCTGACATTCGCAGGTCCATGTACCGGCATCCTTGGCTCAGCCAGGACAAGTATCGAGGTAAAGGTGCACTTGTAGTGTATACCATTGTGATGGTGAAAACTGCGCAACATAGCCTGTATCACATTGAACTGCAAAGTCAATCGTTGTTGTGCATTGGTGCAATGTTGATGCTGTGCAACAATTGCAACAATGCAGTTGTTGTGCCAATAGCGGTAGTGCTTGGTGTCAGCGCGAGTTTGGTTTTTACAACCAGGCTTGCACGGGCATTGCAAAGAGCAGAGAGCTGCATGCCTAAGCTGCTGGGGTTTTGAGCTTGTGAAGCAACCAGAGACAGCCAAGAGCAAAGAATCTGCAGTCTAGCAAGCTGCGTGCCGCCACAACATGCAGAAGCCCCTATCTCATGCAATGTTGGCCTCAGTGTCAATTGCTGCACCTGTGGCCTTGTAGCACCGTTCTGATCATTGACCTGTTCTGCTGTGTGGTGTACTGCCCGGCATCAGAAACATGTTTTCCTTTCTTGCAGGTGAGGTGGAGGGGTTTGAGCAGCGGGCGCTGCAGCAAGGGGACACAGCTGAAGTGGTGGATCTGCAGGCACAGCAGCTTGAGGGAGGGGCGCAGGCCCGCACTGCCCAGGAAGGGGTCATGTCCTGGCTGCATCCTGACGTACCCCTGCAATCCTCACTTGCCTCCCCAAGCCAGCCCCAAGCAGTCGCTGGGGACTTTGACCGCTTACCGTCAATGGAATCTGCAGTTTCTGCTACCAGTCAAATGGGGTCAGTCTCTGTCCTGCTTGCTAGCGAAGCAACTGGCAAAGCATGCTATGCAATGCACTGCTATGGCATGCTGTGCTGTGCTGTGCTGTGCTGTGCTGTGCTGTGCTGTGCTGTGCTGTGCTGTGCTGTGCTGTGCTGTGTCTGTGTCTGTACTGTGCCATGCTATGCTATGCTACATTACATGTCCCAAGGCACAACACAGCATAGCATGTGCTGTCAGTCACATTCCCTGCTGGGTACAAGGTGCATGCATCCTCCTGCTGCCAGTACTGCTAGGAAGTGCTTGACTATGTCACTGCTATAGCAAGCGTTTGTGACAGGCTGGACTTCTGACTGCTGACCTAGGTCCAGCAACCAACCTGAAGACTGGCCAGGCCCACCAACACCCCCCTACATCCCCCAGCGGCCCTTCCCGTCCTACCTCACCTGGTTCCAGGCAGCAGAAAAGCACCTCACAGCGCAGCGCCTCACCAGCAAGAGGGTCTTCTCTGAAGGCTTACAGCGCCTGCGAGAGAAAATGCAGCCAGGGGCATCTGATGTGGAACGGCCCCAGCCAGGCGTGAATGTGCCCTTTGGCATGCTGAAAGTTACATTGCATGGCATAGACCTGGCGGCTGCGGCTCTGTGCTTTTGTGTCATGAAAGTGGGGCCTCATTGGGGGCGCACTGCCACCATGACAGCGGCTACAAAGGCTACCTGGAATTGGGAGGTCAGCCATTTGCTTGGCCTGCCCTGCCTGCTCTGTATGGTTCTGCCCTGCCTTGCCCCTGTCCTGCCCTGCATTGCACTGTTCTTGCCTTCCCTGCGCTGGCCTGCCCTACCCTGTGCTGTCATGCCCTGTCTTGCCTGTACCTTTCACTGCCTGCAGTGCCTTACTGTGACTGGATCAAGGCTGCTACTATGTTGCGGGGTTTCTTGCGGGGGCACCAGCACAGGGCTAATCAATACTTGAGTCTACAAAGGACATACAGCTTTGCTGATGCTGTGTATACTGCCCAGGTGCATGTGCCCTTGTATGACCCCTCCACCACGCTGCTGCTGGCTGTTTGCCAGACCCAGACGCAAGTACACAAAGCTCGAATTCTCACCAGAGCTGTTCGAAGCATGCTGAATGAGGTGAGCCATCTCATACTGCTTCCTTACATTGGACGTCAGGCAGTGGAATGGCTACATTACAGATGTGGCTGTCACAACGGCATGATCAAGACACAATTGCAATGCATCTGTAAGAGGTATCGACTGACTCAAGCCGGCCCTGCTGTTGTGTGNCAAGCAGCAATGTCACTATCAGGATACATCAGTGGCTGTGCAAAACAGAAGAGGTTTTGCTATTTGTACACTGACCTAGACAAGGTGGCACAGCAGCAGCAGGGAATACTTGTTCACATGGTTCACAAGTGACTGCAGACCCAGACAGGGTTGCACAGCAGCAGCAGTGAATACTTGTTCACCTGGTTTACAAGTGACTGCAGAAGGCCACGCATGGCAAGCAGCTGTGCATCTGGAATGTGGTTGTGAAGAAGCTTGGATGGCCAGTAGCATACGCAGCCGTGGTGGGCATGGCTCAGGCATCGCATCTGTTCAGGTCTGCAGCGACACAGCATCCAAAGTCAGAGCACAGACGCACACTTTCTGTGCAGAGGAGAGAGCTTGGAAGCGCTGGGCTTGATTCAAGATCAAATACCATTGTCAATGCAAACATGCATGCACAGTCATCAGACAAAAAACTGACAAAATCTGTCATGACTGTGGAAGCAATGCTGATCACACCAAAGTTTGTGATGCTTCATCCACACAACAAAGCACTCCTGCACCTGCGAAACCATAGTACAGTGTTGTCTCACCTGCAGCTGCACTTGACATAAGACAAATACGAGCCATGCCCACACCAGTGACATGACGGCAGGTCACCACCCATGGTGACCATGCCAGACTCGCTGACCGCAGCTTCCCTGATGCCTGCTGTCCTCAAAGCAGCACGCATTCTGAGCTCAGGTGTGATGAGCCGTTCAAGCTCAGATGACAGCACAGTCAGCTCAGGTTGAGTGAGGCCAAGCTGCTTTGCAATACTTTTGGGCAGCCTTGGCAACTCAGTGTGTGCGTGCACATGCACCGGCACCACATTAGCCACTGGCTGCAAGGTGGGGGTTGGCTTGAGCCCTAGAGCTAGCAGTGCTAAGTCACGCTGACTTGGCTGCTGCAGAATTGGAGCTGTGTGACAGTGTGTGCCTTGCACATAGATGTTAGCTTTGCCAGTGAGTCTGTTGATCTCATGCTGCACCGCCCTTTCATCAGCCTTGTCTGAACTGGCTTTGTTGTGGAGCAGACTGCTGGCAGGGTTGTCTGGTCTGGGCTGGGCTTGTATGCAACATGACCATGTACCTGCTCAACACCACTAGCACATATGGCAGTATGTTGGCATTGCATGTCATGGTGCGTATGCAAAACTTGCTAAGCTACATGGGTTTACACCATTGCCATCAAGCATTTTCACAACCCACACTTGGCATGCAAAACAGCGATTGCAGTGTGCTGATGGCGACTTGATGATGCGGGAACACTTGATCAGACCTGTGCATAATCTGCGGATGATTGCTTGCAGCAGCTGCAGGAACCTATGACATGCCTGAGCGTATGCACTATACATTGTGTCAGGGGTATTGGGCAGCCATGCAGGCAAGGGTGTGCGGCCTCAGACGGATGCCTCTCACATTCACTGCCGGCCAAGAACACTTTTGCAGCTTGCTTGTCAACAACAGGTGTCAAGCTGTGATTGCTCACCCAAAAGAGGGCACCAACTTCAGGAGTATGTTCTAGATGCTGACAGCACTCATAAACTGATTGCTGATTGAGCCATGATTGCAAGTCCCTGAACCTGCTTGAACGACACTGAGGCATTTTTTGTACTTTATAAAACAGTACCAAGATGTGACATTGCCTTCACAACTGGAGCTTACAAATGGGTGCCAGAACTTTGGCCTCAAGGGCATTTTCCTCCAGGCGGGCCAGCCCCCTGAGCTCCTCAGCAGCGTCCCCCTTCAGCCCTGCTGCCCCTCCACTGTCCTGGAAATCATTCATTTCTTCATCCGACTGCTGGTGCTGTTGCAGTGGCCCTGTGTCAGGTTGGGCTGACTGAGAATGCCCCTGCTGGTGCCCTGTTGGCTGCTGATCGTGATCCTGATGGCTGGGCTGGCCAGAAACCCACATTGATTGGGGGTGTGCTGCATCAGGCTGCTGGGTGTTAGGCTCTTGCTGCTCCTGAACAGCATGCGAAGGCTGTGTCTGAGCTCTGTGATGACGCTGCTGCTGTTGCATCTGCTGCTGCACATTCTGATTGCAAGCATGCCCTAGGTCACTGCTGAGAACTTGACTCTTCTTGGCGCTGTCATCTAAGAGACCACTCCTCTGAAGTTGAAGCTCGATCTCTTGCCAGGCTCCAGGAGGTAAGTGGTGTGCCTGACTTGGCACCTGACCTGAGGCCTTGAATGTCCCTGCTGCAGAGGTGCGGCGCAAGGCAGCTGAGGTGCGCATGATCTCCTGCCGCTGGTCAAAGGAGAGTGCAGGCACCTGCCCTGCAAGCTTGTCGTTGCTTGCTGGACCTGCCGCATCCTTCATGCCAGAGGTAGGGTTGCTGCTGCTCTTGAACCTTTGTAGCTCCGCCTGCTGCTCCTGCATGTGCCAGTTTGCCATGTCACACAGTCCAAAAACAGGACTAAGACATATTCAAAAGTTCTGGGAGTTGAGTGTGACAGGGGGCAGGAGGCATAAGAAAGCAAGTCAACATCAATCTCTCTGCAACATCTAAGTTAGGGCAGACGAGAGAATAGAACTCGTAAAGGACAACAGCAACTCAAGAAGGTAGCAACATCAGGTAGAATGACTGCATGAAAGGGTTGACAGACCACGACCATTACAACGGACATGCTGCTGGCAATTGGGCCTGGCATTGGCAGCTGTTGATCGTGCGCTGGAAGTATCTGTGCTGCTAGTGGGTGGACAGGTCAGATCTCCCCTGCAGACAGTGACTGTCTGCTGCACCAAGACTGGTGCAGCAGGAGCTACACCTCTACAAGCTTGTCAGATGCATGCATTGTTACTTGTCTGTATCCAGAGCGAGTCTGGTGACTCAGCAGACCAACTGCATGTCTACAACAACCGCCTGTGCTAGGCCACGCTGTCACCTGAGGCTGATAACATGAGAGCTTGAGCTCTTCATAGAAAATGTCGTAGTTGCGCTCCATGAGGAGTGTTGCATCCTTGAAGGCTTGTCCCAGGCTCTCCAGTGAGGCGGACGACACATACCTGCAGCAGCAATTGCATCTTTACTGAGACAGTGGCAAGATGCATGTTAGGTGTACATACGAGTTTTTCAATCTGTGCCAGCGTCAAGCCACAGCTTCCTTTAGCATGGGCATGTAGCAAAGCAAACTTGCATCAATTTCGACAGACCACAAAGCTGATCAGCAAGACAGTGCATCACAACAATGATGTTTGGCTCAGCTGACAACATGCGAATTGGCTGTTATCCACAGACTCAGGTCAGCGTACCATGGCCAAACCAGGTCCAAGACTAGGACCACAATGACTCCAATAGTGATGTCCACCAAGCGATCATATGGAACTCTGATGCTGCCATGAAAGCCCGGGACAGGCTGGTATTGGCATAGAGTGACTGAGTAGGTGGTGATAAGCATCAGAAACACGGCATACTTGAACTGGGACACGGCAAACTGGGCTGCAAAGAAAGTGAAGAGGCATACGAAGCACATGACTGCATATGGGTTGCTGGCTACAGGGATTCCCAGCATCACCAGATATCCTGCAAACATGCAATGGCATATGATAAGATCTTGACAATGCAGGAGAGTTGTCCACCTACCCGTAGCATGCAGCCGCAACATGTTATCGCTTCTGCCTAATGTGTCACATGAATTAGAAGGTAGTATGCTATGCTGGTAATCACAAATCTGACCAAGCTGCGGCCGTGATTGGCTATCCATGCTGAAATGCTGTGCTCTGCTGGGCCCTGCCATGGCATGCTGTGTATGACAAGCAGCAGACATGCTACTCAGCATGCGAGGGACAATTGCACACGCACATCCGGTGGCCTCTGTGCACTGCATATCCTTGTGCAGATTGCACATAAACCTCATGCACATGGCCTTTGTAACAGTCAGAACTGGCTGCTGCAAAGACAGGCTCACCATATGCCCCACCCACAAATGTAGCAACAATTCGGAGAATGCCCTTGCTGAGTGTTGTGTCCACCTTCTGTGAGAAGACAATGAGGACAGTCAGGAGGAGGTACAGAGGCCGCCAGGTGGCAATGGCTGGGATATTGGCTGAGAGGCTCAGGATGACTGCCATGGTGGCCGAGCAGGCAAACCAAAACTTGATTCCATACTGCAACAGTCTGTTCCGCCTGTGCATGACATGCTAGACAGGTTTTGGTTGCAGCACAGCATCGCACAGCTCTGCACAGCACAACATAGCACTGCACCGTACAGCATAACACAGCATAGTATGATACTCACCAAGAGCAAGTCCTGCTTTGCATGTTTGGCTGCATTGGGGGACCACACATGAGCTGACATGCTTTACAAACATGGTGGCAGACCCCTCATGCACTGCAAGACTCCGCGTCTAGCTGACCACAGCAGAGGCGATTGATGCCTTGCCAAAAGCCGATGTGTCTGAGAGTGCAGAGTCCTGAGATCTGGCTGACGCTGAAAACTGCTGGTACTATACACGTCGCAGCAGGTACTGCAAATCGGTCTCACAACAAGTGGATGATTTGGAGTCTTCTACAATACTACAGGAATGCACCCATGTCAGATACCAATCTTGCATTGCAGCTGCGAAAACACTAGCTGCAAAGCATCAGCTCACAAGCATCAATGCACAGACAGTGCTAACAGCCTTTCAACCCATACCTGATGTTCTTCCATAGCTCCTTCCGGGAGGAGCATATCTGTGGTAGCCATTGGCGGAAGGCCATCCACCAGACTGACAAGGCAGCCTGCCCAAAGAGGAACTTCAGCAGAGGTACCATCCACCCAAAGTCATCCTTCAGCTGCATGGTAGCCCAGGTCCAGGCTCCTGAGATGCACACCTCACTTTGAGCTAGAACTCCATCACCGAGTCATGCAACGTCCAGCACCTGGATCTCTAACTACATCAACTTTCGCACATTGCTCTCATTGCACAATCTGCACACGCACTGATCAGTAACACAGCCACTTGTTTGTACACATACACTCATCAAACTTGCAACTGCTGCAAAAATCTGTTGGCTGGTAGTCACCCTTGATGCTTGAGGCATACTGCTCCGCCACACCCAAGTTTCATGTCATCTACTTGTGGCATGCTCTCATGACAGGCTGTCAAATTCGTGTTGGTACATCTGGGAGCCCCCCACTCACTCAAGCAATGCGACGCAGTGACCTGTGATCTGCTGTGCAACACTTGACGGCGCATCACATGTTTGGCAGGCACACCTTGAGCCTGCTGTTGACTGTTTTGGGACTTTTGGTTAGCTGCTGTCGCCTGACCCTTCTCATGCTGATCTGTGTGATGAGTGCTGGCGTACAAATAGCGCTGACTCCCTGCAGGAACATCAAAGCTTTGGGTTTAGCAGGCCGACCATGCACTGCTGACCAGTCACTGACCTCCTTGCTGTAAGCAAGTAGTGCATGTGTAGTAGCTTGCCATCGGAGGGCTGCTTGCCATTGGGCGGGTGCATACAATTGCGTTGGACATGTTGATGCAATGATGCAAAACCCAGCAAGCAGATGTAAGCGAATGCAGCAGCACTACCGTCAGGACTTCAACTAGTCTATATACAGAAAGTGGGACAGCAGCTATTACAAGCAATCTGCAAGGCAACAAGTCCCAAACCAACATTACTCGAATATGCACACTTGTGCTTGAGCACACGAGGCTATATATGTTATATCTATCTTTGTGGTGTCAGACTCGCTTACTGCAGAGTGTTCACAGACACCACACAAAATTCGTTTTGAATGTCTCTGCCAATCTGTCACAACTTTCAGCAGTCGCAGACTCTGACAGGCTCTTTACACATGGAACATGCAGGCCTTTCAGAGCCTGACTCAATGCTTCCTAAGCAGCAGCACCAGCAGCAGAGCCGTTTTGCGCAAAAGTGTGCATGTTTGCCTCACCACATAGCACAAAGCTGCAAAAACTCGCCGAGCATGAGTCACTAGCATGTGTACTACAATGAGGGGCTTGTGACTCTCACATGTATGGTCATTGGGGCCATGCAGCTCCTTGATGGCTTCCTTAACAGGCAGCAGCACAGCAGCCTCCACCCGCAGCCGCCGTGTTGACTTGGTGCTGGCATTGGGCTCGGAGCCATGAGGGTGGTGACGCGCTGTGAGGGCTGTGGCAACAGCCCGATCTACACTTGTCACGGCTTCCATGATGCCTGTTGTTAATGTTGCAATATATAGAATTGCTCGGACCTGCAAGCAGGCATGATCTGGGTGTTGTCCATTGAGACAGGAAGGAAAGTTTGGTATGAATGGTATCAACGCCGCTGCAAGCGCATGCCTGACGAATTGTGTAGCTGCAAAAACTGCAAAAAAGCAGGTGCAATGCCAGAGAATGTCGCGCTGTTAGCTGACGATTTACACATGCCGTGTACAACAGTAAGCGTTGCTGTTGGTGACTAGGAGGAACATCTGGCTTTGGCTCACAGGACAGAGTGGCAAAAGAGCACCCAAATCACTGAGCGCTGCACTGAACAGTAACATACAGGCTTGCAGCTTTGACACTGATGCATGTCCTGCATGCAATGGGCTGCATGGAGGTGGGCAAGGCTGCTTATGTGTCATGCAGAGCAGCACCTGGCACGCCCACTACATCTTGCAAGTTCACATCCTGGATACAGCCCCGCAATTGCTCCAAAAAACAGCTTGGTAGAACAGACTCACATGACAACAATGCATAGAGCAAAGCAGTGGTAGCATCCCAGCACCCTGTCCCAATGCCTAAGCAAATGGGATGTCACCTTACAGCAACATCAAGTTGGGCACAATGTAAGCCAAGTGTGCATGATGATCATGATCAAGGTATAACCTGCAATCAGAGCATACAAAACACAGCATACGCAAGACCAAGGCGTGAGTTGAAGGGACTGACCAAGGTGTCGGGTCGAAAAGCATTCTCAGGCTCAGCCTCCTTCAGCTTCTGGAAGTACTGCTTCATGGTGAGGTGTATCTGTGCTGCCAGCTCATGCTCTAGAATGGCCCACGCTGGCTCAAATGACACATGCTTTGGCTGCACAACAGCGCAAGCCTGGTCACAGTACATGCACTGTACAAGCACAGCAAGTAAAACATTGGGCAAAAGTGTGCATGGTACAAGTGAGCCTGTTTCAAGTGGATGCCTAAAATCGCTTTTACTGCACCTGATGATGCATGTATGTTGTGACATGCAAAGTAGCATGTCCTGCTGTTGCTCACAACAGGTGGCACTGCAGAATATGTAGGCACTACCATGATGCAGGTATCACGAAGCAACTAAGCATTGCTGATCAACAGTAAACGCATCATAACACAGACGTTAGACTTCTCAGGCTGGGTCAGCAGCTGCTGAGACAGCTGACATTAGTATATGCCATCAATATGTAGGCAGTTGTCCATTAAATCTCATCGGCTGCACTTCGTGGCAAGCATCGCGTAGAAGTATATACAAGTGTGTGAGAGACCTACGGGAAGGTGTCCAGTGGCAGCCCGGATGTTCTTGGCCAAAACAGCAGCTGCGGCAGCCACTTGAGCATGCAGGAGGCGGAAGACTGGCAACACATTGTTCCCTAGCAATGCCTCCACCTGCGAATCCCTCAACAGCGGCCCATCATCTGCAGCATCAGGAGACACGTCTGTCCTCGTCCTTATGCTGTTGCCTGCCTACGCTGCTGCAGAACACCAATGCGGAGCTGCTGGGCTCTGCCAAGTGACACATGTTGTGCATGCATCACTTTGCCCTTTGGTCATCGTCATCAGTGTGTCACGCAGCAAGGAGCATGTCTGATCACAAACCTTGGCCCTCCAGCACAGACTCCAAAGCGGAAGTTTGCAGGACCAGGTCCTCCAAGGCGTCCAGGACAGGCTTCCACTTGGCCAGTGTCACCCGATGGCGCAGCAGCCAAGGAGGCTCCAACCCTGCCTGCACAACCAGCCTCTGCTTTTGTCATCGGCAACTTCGATGCTGATTTGCAAAGGTTTGGACCTCTGAAACTATTTTCTTGTGACATGTCCCTTGTCCTATGCAGCAGCAGATATGCCCTGCTGGCAGGGCAAGCTTTGAGTGCAGTTACTGGCCAGCCTACACCACATCTGTTGTGACAGATGGCAGAACCAGGCGCAAGAGGATTTGCAAACAAATGCATAGCACCAACAGGAGTTGCAATCGCGTGCAAATCTCGGCTCACCGTACAGATCCATCTCTACGTCTGCCAGAAGGTGCACTGCACAAGTCTGTGCGTAGGTGACTGTGCAACACAAAGGCAGCCATCTCAGGTCACAATAACCACAGATGCAACAGAGGCAACACAGTTTGTGACAGTATGCCAAGGACTCACTGTCTGCAAGAGGCCCTTAGCTTTCAGCAGCAAGGGCCGGATGGATGCAGCTGTAGGGGTATGCTGCTTGCGCTGCGCTGACCTTTTTTCTTTGACAAGTTGCTCCATGGTGCCCCGGCGAGAGCTGCTCAAGAAGTCTCTGCAGAATACAGGACTGCTGTTGATCTAGAGGGACCACAGCAGGCAGGTCTGCACTTCAATGCACTGCTTCATGACGTGGTGATGGCAGACAACAAGACATCTCCTTAAGCATGGTTTGCCTCATTGGTTGATGTGCAATTCGCAGGCAGTTATGACAGTACAGGCAATCTAGAGAATGATGCAAGTGCAGGTGAGCAGGAACATGATTTCACTGCAGCAAGGTGGAACCCAGATTGACGGTGACGATTGTGCAGGTCAATCAAAAGGAGCAGCCAAGTCTCAGACTCACGCATAGTCAGTGTCGGTCTGCTTTTCTGCATCAAACTCCATGTGGGTTTGCAGAGCCTTGCGAGTCGCCACAATCTGGTCTTCTGATGCTTGATGGCCCCTACAGTCCTGAACCAGTAGAAGCTTCTCACCTTGCTAGCGGAATAGTGCATGCATTGATCACACGGTGACTTGCAAGGTGAGGAAGGTGCATGTCCCTATCAGGGCAGTGGTGACATCTGAGCAGTGTTGTGGTGACTACTTGATAGTATGCAAGGCTCTGCAAATTTGTGTACGGACTGTGGACAGGAAGGATGCAGACTTGCAATTATAGGTGCACCTGTGCCGGCGTATGAAGTAAGCCATGAAAACAGAAGTCCTCAATTTTGCAACACTTAGTTTGTCATTATTCTTTGACACCTAGTTTGACCACTAGTCTGTGAAGGCCCCTGCATATACTGATCATTCGAAAGTCACAACAGGAATACAATGGTGCAAAGCACAGCGTACGCATCACAGATGTGCTGCTCGTGCATGGTGTGGGTTACCATGTGTACCTGTTCAGGCGGGAAGATGCGGCTGGCATAGCCGGAGATGGACATGCCACAGATTTGGATCACATCTGCCAGCACGCTCCTCAGCTCGTCTGTTGCAAGACTAGGCAACAGAAGCGTGCCCCCCACCAAGCAACCCATGCCGGCAATCAGACTGAGCAGGAGCTCATTCACTACAATCTGCATTGTCGAAAGGTGATCTCATCTGTGTGGGTGCACCTACCTGATGTACCGGCCCCAATGAACAGGCCCAGCTCCAACATTGCTTTCAGCAGGACAGTATGCCTGGGAAGTGCCATGGCTGGGATGCAATTCATGCAGTGTCATTGGCTCGAATGCAGCACAATGTACAATATCATATGCTTGGGTCATGTACATGCAGTGTGCCATCTTTGCATGTGCATTGGCTTGCACTGTGCAACTTGCACATGGTAAGCAGCGTGCACGTTTGCTGTAGGAATCTGCCGCAACTAATAGAGTCAGTGCCACAGTTGCACACCTGGCGCCAGAAGAGCTTGGCAGGCCATGTGAACTGGCCAGTCAGCACTGTGAGATAGTAGCCCAGATTGGTCAGAACACCCGTCCCAGGATCTGCCTTGGNCAGCCTCCACCCGCAGCCGCCGTGTTGACTTGGTGCTGGCATTGGGCTCGGAGCCATGAGGGTGGTGACGCGCTGTGAGGGCTGTGGCAACAGCCCGATCTACACTTGTCACGGCTTCCATGATGCCTGTTGTTAATGTTGCAATATATAGAATTGCTCGGACCTGCAAGCAGGCATGATCTGGGTGTTGTCCATTGAGACAGGAAGGAAAGTTTGGTATGAATGGTATCAACGCCGCTGCAAGCGCATGCCTGACGAATTGTGTAGCTGCAAAAACTGCAAAAAAGCAGGTGCAATGCCAGAGAATGTCGCGCTGTTAGCTGACGATTTACACATGCCGTGTACAACAGTAAGCGTTGCTGTTGGTGACTAGGAGGAACATCTGGCTTTGGCTCACAGGACAGAGTGGCAAAAGAGCACCCAAATCACTGAGCGCTGCACTGAACAGTAACATACAGGCTTGCAGCTTTGACACTGATGCATGTCCTGCATGCAATGGGCTGCATGGAGGTGGGCAAGGCTGCTTATGTGTCATGCAGAGCAGCACCTGGCACGCCCACTACATCTTGCAAGTTCACATCCTGGATACAGCCCCGCAATTGCTCCAAAAAACAGCTTGGTAGAACAGACTCACATGACAACAATGCATAGAGCAAAGCAGTGGTAGCATCCCAGCACCCTGTCCCAATGCCTAAGCAAATGGGATGTCACCTTACAGCAACATCAAGTTGGGCACAATGTAAGCCAAGTGTGCATGATGATCATGATCAAGGTATAACCTGCAATCAGAGCATACAAAACACAGCATACGCAAGACCAAGGCGTGAGTTGAAGGGACTGACCAAGGTGTCGGGTCGAAAAGCATTCTCAGGCTCAGCCTCCTTCAGCTTCTGGAAGTACTGCTTCATGGTGAGGTGTATCTGTGCTGCCAGCTCATGCTCTAGAATGGCCCACGCTGGCTCAAATGACACATGCTTTGGCTGCACAACAGCGCAAGCCTGGTCACAGTACATGCACTGTACAAGCACAGCAAGTAAAACATTGGGCAAAAGTGTGCATGGTACAAGTGAGCCTGTTTCAAGTGGATGCCTAAAATCGCTTTTACTGCACCTGATGATGCATGTATGTTGTGACATGCAAAGTAGCATGTCCTGCTGTTGCTCACAACAGGTGGCACTGCAGAATATGTAGGCACTACCATGATGCAGGTATCACGAAGCAACTAAGCATTGCTGATCAACAGTAAACGCATCATAACACAGACGTTAGACTTCTCAGGCTGGGTCAGCAGCTGCTGAGACAGCTGACATTAGTATATGCCATCAATATGTAGGCAGTTGTCCATTAAATCTCATCGGCTGCACTTCGTGGCAAGCATCGCGTAGAAGTATATACAAGTGTGTGAGAGACCTACGGGAAGGTGTCCAGTGGCAGCCCGGATGTTCTTGGCCAAAACAGCAGCTGCGGCAGCCACTTGAGCATGCAGGAGGCGGAAGACTGGCAACACATTGTTCCCTAGCAATGCCTCCACCTGCGAATCCCTCAACAGCGGCCCATCATCTGCAGCATCAGGAGACACGTCTGTCCTCGTCCTTATGCTGTTGCCTGCCTACGCTGCTGCAGAACACCAATGCGGAGCTGCTGGGCTCTGCCAAGTGACACATGTTGTGCATGCATCACTTTGCCCTTTGGTCATCGTCATCAGTGTGTCACGCAGCAAGGAGCATGTCTGATCACAAACCTTGGCCCTCCAGCACAGACTCCAAAGCGGAAGTTTGCAGGACCAGGTCCTCCAAGGCGTCCAGGACAGGCTTCCACTTGGCCAGTGTCACCCGATGGCGCAGCAGCCAAGGAGGCTCCAACCCTGCCTGCACAACCAGCCTCTGCTTTTGTCATCGGCAACTTCGATGCTGATTTGCAAAGGTTTGGACCTCTGAAACTATTTTCTTGTGACATGTCCCTTGTCCTATGCAGCAGCAGATATGCCCTGCTGGCAGGGCAAGCTTTGAGTGCAGTTACTGGCCAGCCTACACCACATCTGTTGTGACAGATGGCAGAACCAGGCGCAAGAGGATTTGCAAACAAATGCATAGCACCAACAGGAGTTGCAATCGCGTGCAAATCTCGGCTCACCGTACAGATCCATCTCTACGTCTGCCAGAAGGTGCACTGCACAAGTCTGTGCGTAGGTGACTGTGCAACACAAAGGCAGCCATCTCAGGTCACAATAACCACAGATGCAACAGAGGCAACACAGTTTGTGACAGTATGCCAAGGACTCACTGTCTGCAAGAGGCCCTTAGCTTTCAGCAGCAAGGGCCGGATGGATGCAGCTGTAGGGGTATGCTGCTTGCGCTGCGCTGACCTTTTTTCTTTGACAAGTTGCTCCATGGTGCCCCGGCGAGAGCTGCTCAAGAAGTCTCTGCAGAATACAGGACTGCTGTTGATCTAGAGGGACCACAGCAGGCAGGTCTGCACTTCAATGCACTGCTTCATGACGTGGTGATGGCAGACAACAAGACATCTCCTTAAGCATGGTTTGCCTCATTGGTTGATGTGCAATTCGCAGGCAGTTATGACAGTACAGGCAATCTAGAGAATGATGCAAGTGCAGGTGAGCAGGAACATGATTTCACTGCAGCAAGGTGGAACCCAGATTGACGGTGACGATTGTGCAGGTCAATCAAAAGGAGCAGCCAAGTCTCAGACTCACGCATAGTCAGTGTCGGTCTGCTTTTCTGCATCAAACTCCATGTGGGTTTGCAGAGCCTTGCGAGTCGCCACAATCTGGTCTTCTGATGCTTGATGGCCCCTACAGTCCTGAACCAGTAGAAGCTTCTCACCTTGCTAGCGGAATAGTGCATGCATTGATCACACGGTGACTTGCAAGGTGAGGAAGGTGCATGTCCCTATCAGGGCAGTGGTGACATCTGAGCAGTGTTGTGGTGACTACTTGATAGTATGCAAGGCTCTGCAAATTTGTGTACGGACTGTGGACAGGAAGGATGCAGACTTGCAATTATAGGTGCACCTGTGCCGGCGTATGAAGTAAGCCATGAAAACAGAAGTCCTCAATTTTGCAACACTTAGTTTGTCATTATTCTTTGACACCTAGTTTGACCACTAGTCTGTGAAGGCCCCTGCATATACTGATCATTCGAAAGTCACAACAGGAATACAATGGTGCAAAGCACAGCGTACGCATCACAGATGTGCTGCTCGTGCATGGTGTGGGTTACCATGTGTACCTGTTCAGGCGGGAAGATGCGGCTGGCATAGCCGGAGATGGACATGCCACAGATTTGGATCACATCTGCCAGCACGCTCCTCAGCTCGTCTGTTGCAAGACTAGGCAACAGAAGCGTGCCCCCCACCAAGCAACCCATGCCGGCAATCAGACTGAGCAGGAGCTCATTCACTACAATCTGCATTGTCGAAAGGTGATCTCATCTGTGTGGGTGCACCTACCTGATGTACCGGCCCCAATGAACAGGCCCAGCTCCAACATTGCTTTCAGCAGGACAGTATGCCTGGGAAGTGCCATGGCTGGGATGCAATTCATGCAGTGTCATTGGCTCGAATGCAGCACAATGTACAATATCATATGCTTGGGTCATGTACATGCAGTGTGCCATCTTTGCATGTGCATTGGCTTGCACTGTGCAACTTGCACATGGTAAGCAGCGTGCACGTTTGCTGTAGGAATCTGCCGCAACTAATAGAGTCAGTGCCACAGTTGCACACCTGGCGCCAGAAGAGCTTGGCAGGCCATGTGAACTGGCCAGTCAGCACTGTGAGATAGTAGCCCAGATTGGTCAGAACACCCGTCCCAGGATCTGCCTTGGTACGCAGAATGGCAAAGAAGGCTGCCCCTAAGACTGTGAATAGACATAGGGCTGTGGTGTAGGCTCCCCCGCAAGCTCTGGCCAGGCTCACCTGCACCAGCAGCAGCAGCAGCAGCATTACACGTGAGTGTAGCTGTGTGCAAATGCCCTCAGTGCAAAGCTCAGGGAGCCTGGGCGTGTGTGTACTTGCAAGGTTGGTACACAGAGAAGCACATTGTTGTGGCTTGATAGCTCGGTGCCAATGAGGAGTTTCAGCTTTGCATGTCTACTGCAAACATGCATGCTGATGCCTGCATGCAGCGCTAAGGATGTTGCTGTACAGTGCTGTTCGGGACATTCGTGCAGGCAGCAGCAGCCAGATGTGCACTGCTCATCATCTGATACAACTGCAGTTAGCGGTTGTACACAGCCCATAGTGCTCCAAAGAATGTACACAAGACAGTGGGGAGTGCAGCAATGCTTGGCCGCAGTATGTGGCAGCAGACTTGACTTGTACAAGCCTTATAAGCCCTTGCTGGAACACAGTGTTTGAAAGACTGGGAAAACCTGCGAGCAGAGAAAAGCTTGCGCAGCTGACATGCAGCTCAGGAGCAGCTCAGGTGTTCATTTTGGAATGCAGCTGAGGTGGCAGCTGTCCTGCCTGGTGTGAGAAAGGTAGGATCAAGATGGCACAGTGCTGTACTTACAGTGATGCCACCACAAAGCGTGCCAATCCACCAGCCACCAGGAATGATGACCATGGCCTTCAGCCTGCTTCCAATGTGGCCATTCTGGCTCACCATCACCATGCCAACGGAATAAAAGACAGTCGCTAGGCATGAGTTAGGAAATGTCAAGCGTGGTACGAAGACCCACAACGCTGTCACAAATTGGCCTGCAACACATGCACCAGACTTGACAAGTCACTTGACACTGCTATGCTCATTGCTGCTGCATGGGTGCATGGTCGCTGATGGTCAACATTTGTCAACAGTGATTCAAAGTTGGTTTGACACTTGCCTGTGGTGACCTGGACAGAACTCTGAAATGCAGGCCCCACCAACCACGATTTGAACTTGTACCAGCCTGTGGTCCCTCTCAGTGTTACTTTCTGGAGATTGCCTATGACGTGCGGTCATTGTATCAGCAACTGCTTGAACAGCACTGAGGCAACAAGAGAGGTCTGAGTGCACAACCCACTCTGATGATGAGAGTTGTCGATGTCGACGACGACATTAGAAGAATCCTCAATGGCCTTCGTTGACAGACCCTCAGCACTGGCACCCTCCAAGTCATTAGACTGTTGCTGTCTGCCCAGCGACATGCTGTCGCGACGGTCGCTCCTAGCCGTACAACTTGATGCGGCTTCGGCAAGGCCGATCACTACAAATGACGGCTGGCGTCCCCTGAACTTACTTCCGCATCGCACACAGACGTGCACCCACAGCTGTCAGCGTTGTTTGGCCATGGGCAAGCATGGGATTTCCACGGACAGCCAAGTGACCACAGAACGTCGTCACAGTTGCAGAGGTCAGCTGCGAGGTGACACCGCTTGTTACATCAGCAGAGGAGTGTTAGATGCTCCTCGGGCTGCAGGCTTGCATGCGCAATGGCGCAAGCTTAACCTCGGAAGGTGATCTTACATCATCAGGCATCAAAGCATGCTGCTCAGCATGCATGCATATGCCAGCATGCAGCCTGTTGTTCGCAATCTCACACGCGTGACGCGTGACATGGAGTAACATTAACCATGCGCGTCTGCGTGGTAACTATGCAAACGTCATCTGCCCTGACATGAGCAACATCAACCATCTGAGATAGTAGATGCGATGTCAATGATACACCAGACTACTTTATTGAGTACATCACACTGTAGACACTCTCAAACACTAAGAAACAGCAAGCAGAATCTGTAAGAGTTGTCAGAAGCTTGATCTTGTTGAGGTCCAGCTAAGGCTGAAGAGCATTGGCAATGTGCATGCACTCTACACATGCCCGCAAAAGCTTCACAATACTGTACAGAATCGACAGAAAACCTGCAGCTAAGCTAAGACAGTGTGGGTCAACAATACTCTCAACAGTGTGTGACTGCAAGTCATGAATACACATCATTGCAGGCATATGCCAAGTCAGGAATCAGGCCCTACTTGCACCTGAACCAGTTCTGCAGGATTGTACATCAGGACGGCTTTGAGCTGGAGCATCCAGCCTGTTCCTGATAAGCTCATACGTGCCAAAGGAAAGAGCTGACATGGGGGCTGTCTTGAGCACACCAACCTTGAAGCCATTGTAAAACCCAGCCAAGCCTTTCTGCCTGTAAATCCCTCCTACAGTCTTTGCAAAGCCAACACGTACACCATCGGCNGAGGCAGCACAAGCTTCCTCAACATGCTTGTGCCTCACTTGGCCACAACATGTCTATAAATGACCATGGTGGAATATGTCACGCAGTAGCTGCATACTTCTTGTCCTCATGAGGAGTGATGGTTGAATCTTTCAAGTTTTGCTCTGCATAACAACAGCCAATTATTCTCAGTAACAGTAGTACATGCTTTGAAAGACTTTGTACAGGACGGAGTGCAAGCACACTACCAGTGGGCACTGATATCTTTGCCATAGCGAATCCAACCACACCAAAGCCAAAAAAGAAGGGCCAGCTGCATCACAGTGTGTGTTGAGTTTCGCGCTTGAAGTTATATAGATGGTGAAGCAAACAACGTACATGCTTTTGACCTCTCGCACCACCGTTGTTGCCCATGCCTCGGTTTGGAATTGGTGCACGGGAAACTTTGGTGGCATGCTGACAATCTGCGACAACGCAAGTCACTACAGGCCAATATCCAAGTCCGCACGCTGTTGAAACAGCGCTCACCGCAAGTCGGTGCCTGTGATTTGCTTCAGCTTGAAGCGAATGAAAGGCCCAAACACGAACAATCACAATGTTTCAAAAGCCAGGTGTTGTCTGCATATATAACCCGGGCCCTCGGCGCGATCCGGGCTGCTTCGACACGCGGCACAGTGATCCGGTCTTGATCCAGGGCATGTCACAGGCCGACGCTGTGCAGCATTCGGGGTAAGCCGCGCAGATGGCAGCCTGTACGCAGCATGAATCCGCTCTGCGCGCTGTTGCTTCAAGGCCCGAGCGTAGTCGAAGCGCACTGCAATGAGTGTCACTTCACGCTGTGGGACGGTTTTCGTCAAGACATCGCTGAGCCAGACTTGCGTCCGTGACATGCAGAATACCGAGTCCGTTTGCGAAAGCTTCGACACCATCTGCTGCCCGATCCAGATCGAAAGGCAGCAGTTCGTTCAACGGCAGTGAAGTCACAGGTGGCATGTCTGAAAGCAAGAGTGACGCGAGCGCGCGGTACGTATCCGAATACTTGTTGGGGTCAAGAATCGGCCGATGCTCCTGACTTAGTTTTGGGTTCCTTCCTGCAGGCACAGCCAGTTACAGAGCCAGAAAAGCCATTTGTTGCCCTTCAGTGAGACACAGCTGCCGCATACTGTCCTGGTAGGCATGGCTGCACTGTTTTGTCCAGCAGGACAGCTTCCTTACCACCAGGCAACAAACCCACAAATGCAATTTATTTGGTTTGTGCAGAAGCGATTCTTTGCAGCTTGGTTTCTTGTCTGTGGCCTCTCCATCATTGCCACACTTCGAAAGTCAGATGTTGCTCACGTTGAGCTGTTTTACATTTACTTCCAGCCCCTGCTGCCTGTCCTGACAATGCTTTGGTTGTGGGGTATCAATGTCAGATACTTTGAGAGGCAAGGCGTTCGCTATGACGTCTGCTTTTCAAGCAAGGACCAAAGGTTCCTGCTCAACAGCCGAGAGATCTTTCAGGCATGTTCTGCTTCAAACAACTCAACTGCCCGATACTTGTAGACACGGGCATGCACATCACAATGTCATGGATTGCTGTCAGCTCTGACCATTTTCACTTTGCCTGCAGTCAGCTGGCCTGATGACCACTGTTGTGCTAACCAGCGCAGCACTTTTCTGTGCGCATTGCATGCTGCAGCAAGACAAAGCAGCTGCTTTGCACCCCCCTCTGATGTATGCCTGTGTTGTGGCACTCTTGCTGCTGCCCTGGGATGCTGCATTCAAGGTGAGTTCTGCACTGTCAAGCAGCTTATTCTTCACTCATGCCTTGTTTGGGTTTATGTTACATCTCATGTGGAAGCAAAGCTTTGTAGACATGCACACACTGATATCCTTTGATGTTGTTCAAAGCAATTAAGTGTATGCTTGAGCACACAACTGCCTCGAGCACCTGATAAACCCTTCCCACGCTCTTGCCATACACTGCTACACTCTTGTGCTGAGCTGCAGCAGGCATGACACACATGCAGTGCCTGCGCAGGACACCCGAATGTTCTTTTCAGCAACTCTTTTCCGAGTTGCCACACCATACAGGGAGATGTCATGGGCTGACTTTCTGCTGGCAGACATTCTTACATCACTAGCCAAGCCCTTGTCTGATTGTGAGCGTGCCCTTTGTCATCTCTTGTCAGGACCTGTGATGCTACCCCATAGCACTGACGAGGTCAGTCGAGCATTTGTGTCTCTGCACCACTGCCTGTACTGTCTTGAGCACATCAAAGTGGTCAAAGCACTATCAAAGAACAGTTTGGTGACCTTCTATGTTCTGAAGCTGCAAATAATCATGCTCCTTCAGTTATACATCCCGCGCTGTACCTTGCAAAGCTTACATCTGCACTGGTGACAGCTGACCATCAGGCTGTACACCGTATGTCGACAGCTACATGATTTGCAAGCAAACATGTCAGACAGACAGACACAGCTTGTGCTAAGATGGCAGCTACATGTCATTGTGAAGACACCATGTGTTATGCTGTGCTGCAATTCACACCAATTGCCTGTTGCAGATGTGTGGCAGCAGCTCATGGATCATCCCAGCAGGACTTAGTCTCCCCTATGCATGGCGCTTATGCCAGTGTATACGCACCTGGAGAGACACAGGCAACACAGCGCAACTGCTGAATGCTCTCAAGTACAGCACAGCCTTCCCTGTCATCATCTTGTCAGCAGTCAACTTCCAGGTCACGGATGAGAGCTGGAATCGGTTTTGGAAGCCGCTCTGGCTGTTAGCGGCATTTCTCAACTCAGCATACTCCTACTACTGGGATGTGGAGCGGGATTGGGATATCCAGTACTTCAGCTCTGCTCCTGGTGAGCTGTCATGCTGCTGTATAACCAGCCTGGCTATGCTTCAGCATCCTGATTGACACTGGCATGCTTCTGTCTGCTAGGATGGCAGGCTGATCAATGAACGTACTAATCCTGGGTGGCATGTTACTTCCTGCTGGCATCTTGTTATTGAAAGTGCTGTGTACAACAATATGACTGTTTGCGCATACTGCGACTGTGCTGAGCTGTTGTTATCCCAGTGAAACAAACCAATCAAGTATGTATTGCAGATCAAAATTGGCGCAGTCTCAGAAAACCTGTCCTCAGGGACAAACTGCAATACTGGCAGGGGTTCTACATCTATTTGATGATCACTAACCTGGCACTAAGGTTAGCCTGGACCTACAAGCTGTCCCCCCATCTCCGGCAAAATCTGTTGACAGTCCTCATCTTTACTTTGTTTGAAGTATTCAGACGATTTCAGTGGATTTTTGTCAGAATAGAAGTAGAACTGAGGAAGCTACAGGTTGCCAAGCCTGAGCTGGGGCAACTAATACCTGCTCCCCTGCCCCTTCCAAAGGAGATCATCGGTGCAGATGAGCTGCTGCCGATATGACTATCAGACACTGTGTTTCTGTATACTAGGCCATCCCTGTCATTGAGCTGTGGTTGTGCATGACAAGTGCTG
>KN805269.1:46211-99031 GCA_000818905.1 Trebouxia gelatinosa | reverse complement strand
ACCCGCCTGCAGTTATACAGCGGGGCCAAGGGCAGTTGCAAGAGGCACCTGGGGCCCTTGTACCAGCCCCCNCAGCTATGGGTGGTATGGGTGGGGGTATGCCAGGGGGTATGCCTGGAGGCATGGGGGGTGGCGGCAGAGCACGAGGCGGAGGACANCCTGTACCTTCTGACCAGCCCATGCTCTTCAGCATCTTATTGCCTACATTGCTGTCATCCAATGGCAGTGTTGCCACTTCTGTACTAGTCTGTGGGTGCTGTGCTTCCTTTACACGCTTGCCGTGCTGGTTCCCAGCTTGTGCAGCAGCTTTCCTCCTGCTGTTGTTTGCATGCTGCTTTGACTTTGCCTGTGCTTTGCCTGCTTTGCTCTTCGGCTCTGCCAGCAGCAGCTGTGTAATCTGCAGCACACCAAAGTTGCAATACCAGCAGCNGGCCATCGCTGTGCTGACCTGTCACTGTTGCCACACGTGATATGCTGAGCATTCTTGCAAATTCTGATCAGTATGCATGCTGTACGCTGCCATGATTTGCTTGGAAGTCAAAGCAACACTNCGCTGGAGACACAGCTGCTGCAGGACCAGCGCATGGACTCTGACGTCGGCAAGTCTATGCTACAGCTGCTCCAGGTGACAAAAGCTCACATGCCTGCCAGTATGATCCTTGAACCAACCACATTGCATGCAGCGGGCTATGTATGCAGCCTAGTCACAGCAACACAACATAGCCTTGAATGCAGCATGGCAGTGACTTGTGACATTATCTGCAGCAAGTTGTACTGGTTCATAACATGTAAGACACATGGCCAGGCGTTGCTGCACTCGCTGTGCTGCGACGTGCNCTGCATGAGTGTGTGTGTGTCTGTGTGCAGGTCCAATTCTTCAAGACAGAGGAGCTTGTGCAGCTGCGAACCACCTGCATCAACATGGTGNGAAGATGTCCTGACTGCTATTGACCTCTCACGCAAGACATTTGGCAGGATCAAGCTGAACTACATCTGGGCTATGGGGTACAACATGGTCATGATACCAGTTGCAGCTGGTGTGCTGTACCCTGCTACAAGGATGCAAGTGCCTCCCTGGGTTGCAGGTATGTGCCTTGATGCATGGCGCCCGCTGCATTACATGCGCCTGGCTGTGTGCCTACATGCAGGACATGCTTAGAGCAAATGTGTGACTCGCATGTAGTCTGCTACATGATTAATGTGGCTGACATTGAGTCTGTTGTGCAGGTGCGGCAANACAAATATCGCCTGTCATGAACTGTAGCTCTCGCTCACGCTCCCGCATCTTAGATTCCGTGAAAGTGGCAAAAGGGCTTCCCAGCACTATATGCTCTTCCAGAGTCAGACAGCCTGACTCCAAGCACTCGAGTCCCGCATAGAACTCCTGGCAGGCTGCACACAGCGCACACAGGCGCTTAGAACACTCATCCAGACAGCGAGCTGCATAGTGCTTCCGATTTTCGTCGAGGCAAAGTGCTTAGCACTCACTGGGGCAGTCAAGCTGCGCGCTACATTTAAGCTCGTCGTAGCGCATAACGAACAAGCCGAAGCATCGCGAGCAGTACTGGCTGCGGATCCTTTGGAACAACGCCTTTTTGTCAACTGTAAGAAGCGCTTGTCTACTCTTTAAGTCTAGCTTCTCCCAGAAATCAACAAGCTCGCTGTCTACTTCGGGCACGTCCCAGAACTTGTGTGCAGTCAAAGGCTTCAGGCAGTGTGTGACCATGTTGTCAGCCGCGCCTCGATCGCAGCATCGAGGCATCACAGTGTGATCTGGAAGAAGTTTTGAAAGAGGCCCTTGCCTCCTTGTCAACACTCGCAGCTACATTCGCAAACTCAGCTTCAGATTCGCGCCACATTGCAATTGCACAGAGGAAGTAAGTTCTATTTATTGAAGTAGCACGAAGGATACTGCCGGTCCTTAGTGCCACACCCCATCTGTTTCCGTACACACATGATATACAGGAGGCAATGACCCACAGGGTCCGGAGTGTCCGGAGTGAAGCAGCCACAGCATGGACACGTACTGGAGGACATCGCCAGTCATGCCGCTGCCGAGAGTTGACAGCTTCATGGTCGGGTTGTCAGTTTCTGCGTCAGCCATGAGGTGCACGGCAGGGCTGTAGGGAGCCCCCTATATTTAGGCCCCCTCCCTACCGCCAGTAACGCCAATAACAGTGAATCGTGTTGCGAAAAGACGAAGCAGATTGTGTAACGACAAGACAGTTGTGTGTAGGTTGCGCAANTTGCCAAAGTACTTCACAGTCTCGTAGTTGATGAGGCTGTCAATGGAGCGCGTGCTGGCGTCATTGTCTGCCTTGTTCATTTGTTGTCGAAACTTGGTTCGCCACTGCACAGCACACATGGAAAGCCTCTACAGACAGTTTGGGTAGTGCATGCTGGCGGCTATGGGCAAGCAAGCCATAGACAGCATGACACTGCACTGCACATGCAACGACATGTTACCTTACATGTTTATTACACTACAGGGCAGGCAAACAGGATGCATCAGTCATACATCAGTCATACGTCAACACTGCATGCAGGTGGGTCTGGCACAACTGCCTCACAGAAATGATGGCAACCTTGCACAGCACAGCTGCCTAAATGCATTCGCACAGCACAGACACTGTTGGAACAGGCAGGCAGTAAGCTAGCAGGTGACTCACAGAAGTGACGGCAAAAGTGACCAGGCTGTATAGAGTGATGGTGCCAGCTGTCAGCGCAGCAAATGCTGGCCCACACTTGTATGCCAAGATGCCTGCCACCAGGCTGACCTCCAAAAAAGTAGGGACCACGTTGAACACCTGTGCATAGTGACCCCATTGAAGTGCTGATTTACAAGCCAGCCACTTGGGAAGCTAGAATTGCACATAGCGCAGCATGTGACACCCAACATGTATGCGACATGGCACAGGCAAGTAATACAGACAATAATGGGCGACAACATACAGTCATGACAGCACATATAGGATGGCTGCAATTGGGACAGTGCAATGCAACCAGAAGAGCAAGCTATGTCACCACTCTAAAACAAGCGCAGTTTCTGCATACTGGACATGCCATGCTGTCATAATGATACAGCCAGCTTCACAGTCCACATACTAATCAGGCTTCAGGTGATGGGCACACTCTGCTGTGAAGTGTTCCATGCAATTTTTGGTATATTGGGTTGTGAACAGTTTATTGAGGCTTGTGATGCTCAGCATTGTACTGACCATACTAGATAGAATGAAGTTGATGCCTCTGGTGCCTCGGTCGATGATGCGGTTGATGGCACCAGTCTGACGCGAGAGGTGGAAAGTCAGATCCAGCTTGTGCAAATGCTGAAATACCTGGTTGGCCAGGTCCCTGATTGTGCCTTGCACCACCTGCATCAGAAGCACGGTGAGCACCAAGAGCAGCAATGCAATCATGCATACCAACAGGTCACTGAGTAATGCTGCCTTGTCAGTGCAAAGGCAGGTCACTCTGAGGTAAGGATCACTCTCAGATAAGCTGCAACATTTGGCTTGTGCGAGTGGGAGCTCTGACATTGCGTGCAAGTTTGCTGCACTTTGTGACTTTCCAGGTAGCACAAGGCAGGACAGCAATTTGAAGGCAGCCAGATCAGACGTGTGCTCCCATCCTGCTCCAGCTGAAACTGTCACTGCATGCTCTAACAACCTCATCAGCATGACATGATGATACATCAACATGCTCAGTGAGGTTTGTCGAGGTTGCAAGCACCAAAGAGGAATGGACAGGGTCATCTTTGATGCTGAACTGCAAGGCTTGCACACACAGCAGCAAATGCGACACAGGCAGTGCTGTGCAGGAAACTACTTTGGCAAAGACAGCATTTCTGAGCTCATTGAAGAGGGCACTGCCAGCCCTGGCTGCTCCATAGCCCAACAGCAGGGTGGCGGGCATGAGGGTGATGAGGGGGGTTGTGGATGCAGTGAGCCCTGTTGGGTCAGCTGTCAGGGCATCAATGGCGTACTTGAAAGCAAATGGTACCTGCAGCACCACCACGCTGTGTCCTCATCTGCGTCTTTATGCTGTAAGCACTTTTGGTAGCACATGTAGTACACCTATTGATTTTGCACCTTGACATACAGTCACACCGTGGGACAGCATGTATTCATCACATGCGCGGTCAGAGAGGTCATCAAAAACTGTAGAGTACTGCATTGTGTGCAGAAGGAACACAGATAACACCATTTCTGGCAGTGTATGCTCAAGTTCTAGCGNAGCTGTACAAGAGCAGCAGCCGATGACTTGAATGCTGTTGCCCAGCAGACGTGTGTTGGACATTGTTCATGGGATCCGTTTGGCCAGGTCACAATCTTCTTTGGGCCTGCACACAGATCAGCATCTCTCATTATGATGTTTGTCATCGTGATGTTGATCCATGTCAGCCATGTGTCACTGCTCAAGTCATTGCAGGTGCTGTTGGAGCGCATAGCGGCCTTGGAAGCAATGACCCAGCAGGCACCAATTGTGAGCGGAAGCTACACGCCAGCCCCATACCTGCACCTGGCACAACCCCTGCACCCCCATATGGCTGCCGCCATGGCAGCTGCCTCACAGCTGGGCAGGTACATCACAGCGTGAAGGGGTTTAGGGTTTAGGGAATACGCTCAGGGCTTCAGCTTAGGTTTTGGGGTTCCCATCTTGTGCATTGCGCAGAAGTCATAGCCCTGAACTTGCATACTTTATCACCCCTTGTCTGCATGCCCTGCAATGCTCCTGCATCACCACCCGCTAGCTGCCATACAGCGTGGCAGGCGATGCTTCAGTTCTCATGCGGCAACATGTGCCAACCAAGTCTGGCTCACTGCCCATGGCAGTTGCATGCTGCCTTGCTGCTTGATGCCTGATGCAATTCTGTGACTGCCATGGCAGTTGTCATGGCAATTGCTGCACAGCTTGGCCTATGTTGCACAGCATCTAAGCACACAGCCTTCAAGCCTCCACTGCATGCTGGAGAAGATTTGAACATTGCATTCTGCTTCCCGCTGGCACTTGCCATGGGGTCTCAGCCTGTGTTGTGCATTTGACAGAATGTATCTCACCCTGTTGTGGAAAGTGGGTCATGATATGACGGAAGCCGTGTCTTGTTGCAGTTGCATTATACATGACAAGCAACTCACTCATGTCAGTGCATATGTTGCAGCTATGCAATGACTGTACCATTTCATGTTACCCATGATGCCATACAACTGTTTCAGCAATGTTGCTACAGCCAGTAACGCTTGCGCATGTGCTAGAAAGTGTGTAGTGATGCACATCTGCTCAATCTGACCAAGTTTTACATGTTGCTGGGGAGTCGAATCCAAAATGAGTGGTCACACCTTCATGGCTTTGCACATTCTTGCAAATGTGACATGTGCTGAGCAGGTCAAGGAACCCGTGTTCATACAGTAAGCATTTGTTGCTTTTGGGTGCTGAGCCTAACTGGTGGGTTGTTGCCAACCCATGTTTGGTATTGCAGAGCCATCAAAGATGTGTTGTGCGCTCATCCAGATAATGAGACCCTTGCTGGACCCTTGCAAAATCTTGAAGCGTGCATCCAACGAGCAGTGGAGACCAGGTAGCCAATAGTGGACATGCATTAGCATGTCAGACAAACAGGTTACATCACAGCAAGCATATGCAATACTGATGCTTGTACTGTCTACTTGATAACCCACATTGAGTGCATCTGTGTTAGATGATGTGCATGGCATGTACAACACTTGCACAAAGTGCCTCAAGATGTCAACTCAAGAACAGGACAAGAAAGTGGGCGTGGTCGCTTTGCATACTTGCATCCATGCTGCCCATGCCGCATATCATCCCTGACTGCTTAATGGTGCAGTTGCACATGCATCAGGTCATTTGACATGCTGTATGGTGTTGTACATTGTCAGCACTGCCCCTGCAGCTGCACCTGTGAACGCTTTTGTGCCTGATCAGGGTGGCGTTCAGAGTGAAGTATTGGGAGGTGAGGAGGCATGACCATGCTCAGGCACGCACTCCAGCCAACTCACCCTGGCTCAGAGAGCGCACTCTTGATGATGCAGGTGACCACATGCTTCCAAGAATGCAAGATGTCTACCAGTGTCTCATGTGTGTCACTGCTAGCTGCTGCATACATTGCGGAGCATTGCGGTGGAAAGTGCGGAGCATTGTCATGGAAAGTGTACATTTTGATGTCCATCTCAGCGTTGTCATGCATGGGGATACATGCTGTCATGAAAATTTTTCTGGTAGACACAAATGTGCATGCTGTTGCGTATTGGCACGCAGCAGTCACAGTGCACATGAAACATAGCAACAACTGCAACATGCCACTTTAGCTTGTTTGCAATGTGTCTGTGCATTATCTGCAGTGCGATACCTCAGCTATGTGTTTGCTGCTGGGAAAGCCAGTGACAAGATCATACTTCTGGCTAGAATGGTTCAGAGTGATCCATGNGCAAACCGTTTACGCAAACACTGTGAGACAATACTGGTAGGTGTGTAACCAACAAAAACTTTAGTCTGTACCCGCTGCAGCAATTACATACCACATACAGTTGCAGGGTCAGGATACAACAACTAAACAAGACTGCAATATAAATATTCGGGCAGTAGCACAACCTCCAGTGCTCCATACACACAACATACAGGGCAAAAACACAGTACTGTGGCCAAACTTGCCGAACAGAAAACCAAGTTGTACAGGCATGTGAAAGGCTATTGTACATGTAACATTCGGTTCAGTGGTGTCAGTGTGCCCATGCAGCTTTCCTAGCAGCTGCATGCACAAACATGGCAATTGCCCGATTCTCATCCACGACCTGCAGATCAGGCATAATGGTGTCAGTGCCAATATTCCCATAAGCCCTGTTCAATAGGCAATCACTGTCAGGAGCCTAGCTACATAAAATGTGGGCGAACCATCACATATCTACACAGGTGGAGGGTGCTGCTGTACATTCTTGCAGGATCATGCCTTGCAGCACATGCGCATCCAAACAACGATCACAAACACCAGTGCCAATTCACAGTCTCCATGTCTGCACAGGATTGGACCACAGAGCCAGTGCTCTCATCCCAAGATCATACAGAGTGAGGGCACAGCGCTGCTACCTGTTCACTGAAATGCCTGCCTACAGCCGTCACCAGTTCCTCTTTGGTGGGGTTTGGCCCAACATCATCTAGCTGATGTATCCGCCGATATCGTTTCAGGGCTACAGTATCCAGCTTGTTGAAGTCAATTCTCTGCATGAAACACGTTACACCTGGTGAAGTCCAGCTGAGTTGCCACTTCAGGGATTGACACTCGTGCATAAATCGCAGTGCCCCACAACATCTGATCTTAATCTAGACAAGAAGACACGAGCTAGGACAGTGCCTGATCTAGTGCTATGTGGGTAGTGCTCACTCACTGTGCCAGCGCAGTCTGCCCACAGGTGCAGGCTGCAAAACACCAGCAGCACAGCATTGATACATGATTGACTGATGCCTGATTTGGGATATAGAGCAGCGGGCATGCCAATCAGCAGGAAGACTCACCGATCCACCAGGATGTATCTGTCTCGCGGACTTGCGCTGCTGCTGAGGGCCTTCTGGTGCAAAGGTGATTGGTTTTGGGGGGCGCCGTGCTCTGACCCTTGGCAAGAGCTCTGCAACATGGACAGCATGAAACAACAGCAAAGCAAACCACAAGCTGCTTGCAGAGGTAACCAACTTCACTGGCTAGGCATGCTCTGCAGCACTACTCAAGTTGTGAACGACTGTGTGTATGTCTGTGTCTGCAAGCTATGTTCAAGAAGGCAACTGATGCTGACACAAGCTGACTAAGTGCTCCAATGCAAACAAAAGGAGTCACAAGCAAGCTGGATTCCAGCTGACCTGTTTGATAGCCGGTGGCAGTATCCTCATCCAAGTCAGAGAAGTCCTGCAACCAATCACAGCAGGATGGTGACATCCATCTTTGCAGATGGTGTTTGACAACGTTCGTAGTGGAGAACTGCACGCTGTGTCAGTCGTGCTGCGAGATTCAGTCCTTCAAACCAGCATTTCAAGCAAGGTGCTTACCGTCTCGTTGCCCGTGGGGGCTTCCAGAACAGCGAGAGCGTTTCGCTGCAGACGGCACTCCACTCCGTTGCTCAAAATCTGCAGGTGCACAGGACAGTAAGCACAGCACTGCAACATTGTCGCGTCATATTGCGTCAAGGTTGTAATCAAGTCGTCCTTTGCGTTCAACGTTGTGAGCAAAGTGGATGTTAGTGCATCGGAAGCCAAAGGATAGGCTGCCTTTGATACGCTGAACAAGTCGCGACGCAGGACAGAGAGCTGGCTATTGCTGCGCGATATGGACGGGGCTTTACCAGCCAATGCCAACCCCCAAGTCCGACTGCCTTCTTCACGACGCCTGTGAGACCAACCAGGCTCTGCTTGGTCCTGTTGTTGCCTGTTACTCTGACTTTGGTGTGTCGTGGCAGGAGGGCTTGACCATCGTCCTCCTCATCCTGACTCACAGCTTCACTACCAGAGCTGCTAGCGACCATGTTGTCTGAAGCCAACATCGGAGTCACCCGTTCATGGTGCTCCTCGACTTCCGGGTTAGCCATTTTTTGCGCCAACTTCCAGGCTTGTGGGCTATCTACCAAATCTATTTCCGAGCAGAAGTCAAGTATGTCTTGCTGTCTCGGCAAGCGGCACTGCAGTACAGACTTGATTGGCAGCTTGGTTCCGGAGGTGAGCTTTCTGCGCTTTCTCGCCTTGCTGTGAGTTTGTACTCTAGCGTTTTACTCTGTTTAGGTAAGGGGTTGCAGAGTCAGGAAACGGTGAGCTGAAGATTTTTTCGAGAGAGGCAAATTTCTCGAAATCCCGGGGTATTTAGCGTGGGATACAGACGCAATGTACTGTCACAGCCCAATCGGACTGTTGGCTGGCGTTTCACGTGTTTGACAGTGTTACGGCGTATGCTTACAGAGCCCAACTCTGAGCAAGCAGCTGCAGCATTCGCCGGTGACGGTGCGCGCGTTGGGGACGGTTGCAAAGGAACTACTGCGCCAACGTCACACAAGAACTCTCGGCGCTCCGATCCATGCTCGAGATCGCATGCCCAAATGGCGCTGTAGTCTTACTCACATCCGTTACTCAGCTTTTCGGACGTGCACAGGTCGCTGCGGACAGCAACGTCAGTCGCGAGCAATTTGAAGTTACCTCCGTCGACGATGTTGACGATGTGCTGCAGTTACGCATCCTTGGCAGGAACGGTACGGCCAAAAAAGACGTTGCTGCACAGTGATCACTTGAGAGTCTGCGCTTGGCAAGCCGTTCGAACACTTTGTGCCCTGTAGCAATGGTCGTCGAGAGGCAGCAAGAGCAGAGCAGCAATGCACCAGGTCAGCGCATCGTCATAAAGATGTGTGGCAACTGCCTGCAGGTCTTCGGTCTATCCTGCAGCACTGGCCCAAGCCTTTTGCTGCTGATCTACAGGCGATGCGGACTGCTGGGAACTCACAGACTACCTTGATCAGGGCATGGTGTGTCAGAGTCCCTGTTAGCTGTGCACACACCCGCCAGATGGCTGCAGCTCACGCCTGTGCCTTGATGCTGTGTGCAGAGCACACTTGTGGGAGTTGGCTCACGCATATATGTCGCCTCAAGGTGCTCACAATCAGGCTTAGTNCTTGGCGCATGGCCTTGAGCTGATCCTCTGTGTAATGCATGTCACACTGGCCTGCACGGTACCTCTGAACAACCCGCTTGAGGGCTTGCCAGAGAACAGGGGGAGGCCTGACTGTGCTGGGATCTGGAGGGCCAGTCAGGCGGAAATACTTCTTCTCCAGGTTGCAGCAGGTGCCCTGTGCCACACGATACTCACCATTTGTGTCGTTGTCTGCCCAGTGTGCAGCGCCTCCTGACCTGAGCTCAGCCTGCATCACAGGTCAGACAAGAAATCAGCATTTGACGCAGAGTTGTCCAAATTTGAGTGATATGAGAAACCATCTAAATTGTTCTGGCCACCATCACGAACTTTGACAAAGGAAACACATGCCAGGTGCACCATGCTACGGGTATAACAAGTTTGATATGCATAGCAGGTGGCAGGAGGGCTGGCCTGTGCCATTGGTGTACCTGAATGTGCATTCAATGTGCGGGGAAGATTGTGCAGACTTGCTGAGACTGTGCGGATTTGTTGATACAAAGTCTTGGTGAGGGATAGTACGCAGGAGCAACACAGACCACAGGGTTTAGCAATGGATACCGCATAGACTGGGACATGGGCTCTTGACTGGTCAAAAGCGTCATTTGCGAAGCGGCCGCTGCGCATCTTGCGCCTGTGCAGCTCCTCTGCAGTAGGACCATCATTGTCATCCACAGGCAACGACCGCTTACGATTCTTCTGAGCTTCAGCTTTGGCTTTCTGTTTGGCCAGCTTCCTTTCAGCTTTCCTCTGCTTCCTGCAATAGCGATGGACAAGTCTACATGCACGAACATGTTGCAGAACTGTAGCAGCGGCCAATTGAAAGTAGATCCAGGGATTGAGGGCACATTATGAGCATCTACCTTCTGGCTTCTTGCTGACCATGTCAATAATTGCAGCAAGCCACCGTAGGGATATGGTGACAACATTAGACCCCCACTCATACACAGAGGCTAGGCAGATGCACGTCTGGCTTGTAGATGCACCACAGTCAGTCACCCTGTGGCTGCAGTGTCGCACAAGGGAGCAAGAATGTAGGCTGTAATACTGGTGCAAAATCCAGCTGACAAACATGGTGACAAGCGTGATGCCCGCACAAAACATTCATCTTTGGCAAATACTTGTGCATATTACAGAGGATGCATAACGCAATGGTGCAGGAACACCCAAGGTACTAGGCAACTGACAAGGCTGCAGAGCTTACTTTGTAGGCTCAGGGGCAGGAGCTCTTCTTGGGTTCTTGCCACGCCAGCCTCCAGGTGAAGCTTGTGCTTTGCCACGCCCAGACCCTTGACGGCCTTGAGGGCTGCGGTAGGTGGATTCTGGGGACACGGACCTGTCAGAAGACCGTGAGCGAGGATATGGGGACCTTGAGCGGGATCTTGAGTAGGAGTAGGAATAGGAATGGTCACTCAGATCAGATTCCGCTGAGCGAGCTGGTGATGCAGATGGTTCCTGTGGGTTTAGCTGCTCTGGCTGCCTGGCAAACTTGGCCTGAAAAGGCTTCTTGGCTGACACTGCCCACCTGCACCAGCGCTTTCAGTTGCGTGCCTCTGCTCAAGCTCAGGTCTACACCTCACTAACAATTAATGCGCAAGCCAGATGCGCAAACCATCACAAATGTAGGTCACAGCGAGGGGCTGTCGCTGCCACAGTGACTTACACCCATGCGTGCAAGCTACACTGCCATCAGCTGAGCATGTCCAGTTCTGCTGGTACGATGGTATGTGTGCAAACAAGTGGCTAGGATTGCGTGGTGACTTTGCGACAGCATAGTGACAGCTACGTACTTGGCCTTAGCGGTTAATTGAGGGGCCTGAGGACCACTCCTGTCCAATGGATCCTTGTCTGTGATCACAGGCACTGGTGTAGAATCCCAGTCACGGGTCCACAGCTCACCCTGGGTCTGTGCTGAAGTGACTAGAGCTTTCAGTTTCTCCTGCAGCAGCGACACCCCCGTCTCAGGCACCTCTGCAGCGGGTGCAGCTGCATGGCCCTGGGTGCAATGACAGCACGCAGCAGCATGCACGCACTGCATAAGTCAACACACTTTACCCTGTGGCAGAATGATCAACAAGTGTACTTTGTTTCTTGAGGTGGAAACCGAAAGAAGGAAAGCCTTACATGAAGCTCTGCTTTTTTTGGACCTTTGAAGGTAGGATGTTGAAAGCACCGCTCAACAAAGGTTTTCAAGGCTGGTGGGTTGTTGTCAAGCACTGCCGGTGCATGAACAGCTGGCTGAGGCTGGCTTACATCCTGAACCTGAAAGCAAAGAGTGACGCTGAAGCTGACAGTTTGTAAGCAGTTTTGTACTGATGAGCAACACCTGTCAAACACATGACGTGAGGCATTGACAACACATGTTCGACATGAACACCAACTGAACAACACAAGAGGCGATCAATTTGCGAGACAGACCTTGATGTATGCAGGGTTTGCAGCTGTCCCAGGCGCAGTCACAGTAAACCTGCGCTTGTTCTGCTTGTGAGGCATGTTTGGCTTGATTACAAAGGGCTTCAACTGTTCAGGCTCCGCCCTGGGAATTGGCTTGTACTGGCCATTCGGCAAGGCTATGTAGCCTGGCTGAGCTTTTGGCACACTGCATGGACATCACTGCATCAGTTGCTGCATGTAACAATGTGACAAACACAGACCAAACAGCTTGCCCAGGGCATGTAGTCAAGTCTGTACTCAGACTGTACCTTGCAGCTGCTTCGTGGTTGGGGTAGGTACCAGTGGGTCGAGCTGCCGTGTATGTTTGAGCAGGAGCGTTTGTTTGCTGTGCAGGATGCTGATGCTGCTGGGCTGCAGATGGCCATGCAGCAGCAGGTGCAGCCTGTGCCTGTGCAGCACCTGAAGCTGGTGGTGCGTACCCATGTCCTGAGTAGTAAACTTGAGGCTGATGAGCATAATGCTGAAATGCCTGCTGCTGCTGTTGCTGCTGGTGGTAATCTTGATGCTTCTGCCAAAACGCTCCAGTGTTGCCGGAGAACTGCTGATAAGCTTGAGACTGTGCCTGCCAGCAAGTCACAGCAATAGGTCAATAAAGCACCACACAAGCACTGATGCCAGATTTTCCAAGAGAAAGTGAAATGCACAACCCGCAACATGCTGCAGTCAAGCACTAAAAGGTCAACACTAGCAAGCAAACAAGCCTGCCAGTGAGTAAACCTGCTGAGCGCCTTGACTGGCTGGCGCTTCTGTGCTAGGAGGAGGTGGAGGAGTGCCTTCGGCAGTAGGAACCTGAGCATACGCTGCATGCTGATCATACGCTACCGGTGCTTGGGGCTGCCAAGCCGGCTGATACTGGTATGCATTATAGCCCTGCAAAGCAAAAGATGTTTGAAAGGCTTGTTTTCAAATAGGTCCTGCTGGTGCGAGACACAGTATGTATGACAGACACATGAGTGCGACCAGCTGCAAATCGTACAGTTGCAACAAAACAGACAGTGCAGCGGCGTGTGCCTTTGCGTACCTGAGGGTAGGTGTAAGCGTACTGCGGTGAGAGACCCGGTGCATAAGTTGTGCTGCCCTGAGCGGCAACACCGGCCGAGGATGCTGTTGACGTCATGGCCGAAGCCAAGGAACGTTAAAGCAATTGCCACACCAGAACTTTCTCGGCATGCAGTCTGCTCCCTTGTGTTTGTCTCCGCGCTGTGCTGTCAAGAAAAATTTCGATACACGCGCGCTCCGTGCTTTGCTCCGTGTTCACTCCGCACATGTCGCGTGCCGATGCAGTTCAGCACTGATGGCTTGTTCAAAGTGCGTTCGCGACTCGCATTGTCACAATGCTGGTGATGCAGTGTGCAGAGATTCAGGCATATTGATCAGCTTGTCGACGCCGCCTACTTAAGCCCCGCTTGAGCTGTGACAGTGAAAAGTAGCACGGAAGATTGGACATTTGAAAACTGTAGCGCGAAACTACTTTGCCGCAGTTATCTCAACAGTCGGCACGACTGAAAAATAGCGTCTGCGTCCCTCTCCTGCAGCCCGTCACGGTGTAACAAATTGGGCTCGAGTACAACAACAGAGCAAGGATGCAGGCCGCGCGAGTGGCGGTGAAAGACCTGCGGGAAAAGGGCAAACAGTTCGTCAAGCCGAAGTATGCTGACTCGCTTCTTGGCAGTGGTTTGGAAGAACAAATCCGTCGAGCGACAGCTAAAGCTTTGCCGGGCCCAGACTTGGCGTTGAACAGAAGGGTAC
The DNA here is from genome assembly GCA_000818905.1 of Trebouxia gelatinosa. Lineage (NCBI taxonomy): Eukaryota > Viridiplantae > Chlorophyta > Trebouxiophyceae > Trebouxiales > Trebouxiaceae > Trebouxia > Trebouxia gelatinosa. The sequence goes on along the minus strand of KN805269.1, from coordinate 85,158 downwards.
GCGGCTCGACACCTCAAATTGTGGTTTCACAGCCTGCACCTGCTGCAACCTGCGGTTCGACTGCAGATCGTCGAGACCATCAACGCAGACCTTAACGAATACAGCGCACATGTGAGTTCCCATTTTCGTTTTGCATCACACAGTATACTTGCATTAGGAAACAAGTGCTGACAATTTGTGTACTCTGCAGCAACTGGCTAGCGTGCTCAAGACTCGCTTGTCCTTGAAAAACGCTCACAAGCAGTGGCTAGCCATTGAGCTTGTGCAAGAGGTAGGCACCAACATCAGTTGCACTGCCAGGGTCAACATATTGTGCATGCTTGCAGCAACAGTCCCAGCACTGCTTTGGATGCATTCTCAGTTTGACTGTGTCCAACGATTGGCCAGGAGATTGTCATCAACGCAGCNACCTGAGCATACGCTGCATGCTGATCATACGCTACCGGTGCTTGGGGCTGCCAAGCCGGCTGATACTGGTATGCATTATAGCCCTGCAAAGCAAAAGATGTTTGAAAGGCTTGTTTTCAAATAGGTCCTGCTGGTGCGAGACACAGTATGTATGACAGACACATGAGTGCGACCAGCTGCAAATCNGCTTGCACCTCCTGCCATATGCTGCTGCTCTTTCCTATTCACTGGCTTGGGGATGCGCTTTGCTTCTCATGACTACACTGCTCAGCTGTGCAGCAGTTGCCTGTGCATTCAAGGTATGCTTCTGTATTTTGTTGCAGATCGGCAACACATGCTGACATGCATCTGCGGAGTGTGATGCTTAATTGGCATGCTGCATCTTGAGAAATTGCTGCGGCACTGTGAGACTCAAGTCACATTTGAGTGCAAAATACGTTTGCTGCCTGACATCATACCTGACAAGTTCCTGCGACTTCAAACAGTACGTTGTGTGTCTGAGCTACTTGGTTTACGCCGTCGCTGCTTGTTACATGCAAGCTTTTCTCTGTCTGTAAACTTTGTGTTTTGGTTGTGTGCTTGAGCCAAGACATGTCATGACTCATCTCTAGGGACACCATCATGTAGCGCCTTGATGACATGTCCNGAACTGCATCTGCCCTGGGCCCATAGCCACAGAAACTGTCAAGAAGCTGCTCGAAGCTGTGGGCAAGACAGAAGCTGAGGGATTTGCTGACATTGCTCCGCACATGATAATGCAAAGGTATGCTAATTGTGCTTGTGGCTGAGCAAATTTGCATGCGGCATGTCAAGATTTTGTATGCATGCGTACGCATTTGTGTGCTGCGAATCAAGATCCTCTGTGTTTAGGCATGCTTGGTCAATGCATGCTTGCATCAGTATGTGTGTGCATCTGCAGCTGTTGCGCAGGAAATTGACAAATCAGTGCTTGACCATGTTGCAGGCGCGGTGAGGCATCAGAGGTTGCAGCAGCAGCAGCATTCCTAGTCTCAGATGATGCAAGCTACATCACAGGAGCAGCTTTACCTGTGGATGGGGGCTTTCTTGCTCTCTNCCGGTGAACCTCTTGGCGTACGGGAGCTTCAGCGAGGCTACTGTCAGGCGAGACATGCGCGCAAAGATTGACTGTGTTTCTATGCGACATATTAGCTTGAGGTGATGTCATGTGATTGAGGAACCCGTGCATGATGGCGGGGTATCATGAACACTTCTAGGTCTTGGTCTATGCACTCATAGATCTTAGCTTGGAGCAATACTTACGCATTTGTATCCTAGGCTAGGCAAATCACTATAGTCAACGAATTTAGCACTTCGCCTTGGTGTTGACAGACACATTTCTCGTGGTTGCCTCCTCATTGACTTCACTGCTCGACTTCGTTGATTGACTTCACAGATTGACTTTACTGATTGACTTGATAGTCTGTTGGCCCCCCCAGACTCTAAATGTAAATGATGAATGAGGTGGACACGTGTATCATTTGTAACGGTGCTTTGGTAATCATAAACGCAGCTCCCTAGAGCGGTGCGCTATAGGTGCCCGTGTCTGCGCCGCTAGCTATTCGTGGCGATTTCCGCGTTGTTCTTCTCCGCGGACATGGACCGTCACGATATATACTGGTAGGTCTCGGTCTTTTCGTGCTTCTCCCGGCGACGAGCTCAGGACCGTGTTGCAACAAAACCTGCAAGCTTCCGAGGACCTATGTTACGTCAAAACATCAGAGAGGGCCTACGATAGAGATGTGCCCGCTGGCTTACCTGTGGGCTGCAAGGACTGGACAGTGTCATGCGTCAGCACCTGCCTGTGGAGCAGGCACTGATACGCCTGGAGCAGAAGTTTGACAACGAGCTGCTGACTGTCAACCAGAAGCTGCAAACCTTGACAGAGGACTCTGTGCTGTGGGGCACACGGTTCCTCAAGAACGTGGCCGGTGAAGCGTTGCTGTGGGCCTACGGGGACCAGCCTGCCGATCAAGGGCCCAGCTTCAGATTTCAAAACTGGGCAAGGAACCACAACAGCAAACTTGCCGCCTATGCGCGTACTCTTCCCTTCAGTCCGACCCCTACCAGGCTCGCCGCAGATCTTGATGGCATCATCAACCGGCGCAACTCCACTGTGCACTTTAGAGACATGCAAGGCTTGGAGCAGGCTGTACAGGATGTTCTGGGATTGTTAGCTAGGCACCCGGTACTTCGCAGGCGCTTTCCAAACGAGGCCTTGGTTATTGATAGTTTTGCTGACTTGAAGAGTGCCTTCATGTATTAATAACAATCAGTGTTTGACGTTTTCAACACATGTCATTTTTGTCTTTGGACCTTAGTAGACAGTGAACAGTCTTGAATTAGTGGCAGACCCAGACCGCGCAACAACACAAGCATTTCCTGCTGTTCAGCCCTGACCATTTCCATCATCTCTTGCTGCTCCAGTCTGACTAGCAATTGCTTTCGCTCAGTCTTCACCACATTCAGCAATTGCTGCCGTTCAGCCCGCAACATGCTAAGCAGCTCACTTGTGACCGTTTCCGTCGGCTCCATTGGCTGCTGGAACTTTGACTGTGTAATCTAGGATTGAGTCTTTTGAGGCACTGCACTGCCAATGACTGCATGTTGTGATAGTAACATATGCAAGCAAAGATCTGCAAGCATTTGCTGGAATTCAGTGCTGTTTATCCCGTGCTGCAAGGCACAGCCATTTTCACCAAACCCTTCAAGTCTATGAGTACAAGCGAATTTTTGAATGCCTTCCTTTTTGAAAAAGCCTCACGTGGCTGCCTAGGCCTACCGTGTCGACTTTCCAAGCAGGTTTCTGTTAGCGCAGCGCATGCGCAAATGCGCAGGGCGATGCCAAAGCTTGCCAACACAGCTCACAACTGGAACCAGTGTCGCAACACGACCGAGTGTGGCCTGGACTGCAGTTGCACCACAGGTGCAGCTTCGAACATGACTCAAATACAGCCTGCAGCTTTGCCTACTTTTTCTGGCAAAGTGTCCGGCGGCATCCCGAACCTTTTCTGGCGCCGTATGTCGTTCGAGCAGCTACGTGCCCAAAACAAGTATCACGGGCTGCCGCCGGTGGAAAAACTGCAGTTTACCAGCACAACAGACTACAGGTAATATCTACTGAACTGCTGCATAGAGCATCTACAGTCGCATAAGCAGCTGAGCAGCATTGCCCTTAACACAAAACCCAAGAGGCAATTGTGTGCTTGTAGACAGGTCAGGCAGGACACACAGCTGTGGACTCAGCTGCACCAAGGCTTGCTCACAACAGGCAAGCTCAACGCTGCTCTTGGCTTCTATGAACCTGGTGCAGCACGCAGACTGGGCATCCCTCGGGATAGGATCAATCACAACTCCTTGCTGTCAGCTGTAGCAAATCTGCGGCAGCCAGCGTGGGGCTTAGCAGCCCTCAATCTACCTGCCACACCAACAGAACACCAAGTCAACACATCGGCTTCAGCCATTGCGGATGAGGCACCAGTCCTTGCACCCCAGGCTGCTTTGAAATCAGAATACCAAGCAGCAGCAGCTAAGCTTGCCAGCAATGCACAGGCAGCAGCTGTTGGTAAACACAGTAAAGCTGACAAGAACAGGCAAAGGAGACTGCGGAAAAAGTTGCACCATCACATGCACCAGCAGCAGGCAGCACACAATGCAGCGGCATGCGATCTGGCTTCTGCCGACCCTACATCATTTTCAGTTGCAGCTGAATCTACAGCAGACGTTTATGCATCTACAGACGCCAGGCGAAAGAGGTGCATTGCTGTTGCTGACAGAGGTACACACTCCTTGTGTAGTTCACAGTTGCAACTGTGCATATGTGCTGTGTAGTATGTCGTCTCAAGGCTCAAGTGTTACCAACCCAACATATGCATCCTGTAGCTTGCTGCCATAATTTCCAAACATTGCCAGGCATGCAGGGAAGGGCAAGCTGATTTGCATCAACAAATCGTACAATGTTGCATTGTGTTCCTGCGGCATATGCTAGCGCCATGGCAAACCTGTTGCTGTTGACAGGTGATGCGTGCAAGCAACATCTGTTGATTTTGTCAGTGAACAAGTCTGTAGCAGAGTATGTCAACATCTCAAACATTTCTTACATCCTATACATCCCTTCTGCAAGTAGAAGATTCGTAACTGCAGTAATTGGCGTGTATGCATGTGACGGATTGTGGCATGTGTCCAGTACTGCATCTTCTTGGTTGCATCATTTCACAAACTGATATTGCAATGTAACTGTGAGCTATAACTGTGTTGCGTATGGTGACAGGAGAGGGAGGCATCCGGATGGCTTGGGGCAGTGCCCAAGAAGCCTCAGCCCTATTTGGCCTCATGCACCTCTACCCCAACAGCCAGTTAGAGGAAGTCGGCCTGTGCTGGGTTGATGCCAGGCAGCAAATCCCAGCTTCTTGGGGCATCTCCATCGACAACCTGCCCCCCCTAGGAGCATCACCAGATGGCCTGATCAGACACAAATCAAACACCGTTCCACCACTGCCAGCAGAACTTCCTGTGCCAACAAGCTTACTAAATGGACTGCAGCAGGAGGGGACCCAGACAGGGGACCAGCAGCATCCCCAGCACCCGCAGTCTGTCCCCCAAGCTCCACAGCAGCAGGTAGTTGTAGAGCAAAGCAGGCTGAGCACGCAAGCAGCTCCAGCTGTTGATGCTGAGTTTGAAGCTCTGCTTGCAAAGCTTGCCGTCTCCTCCCGGCGGGCCCCGGCATGGACCCCAGCACACCAGCCAGGCTATGACCAATCATCAGGCCATCAGCAGACAAACAGGCATAGCATTACAGCAGCATTTAATGCTTTGGGTTACTCACAGAGGCGCCAAACAAGTGCTGCTGCAATGCAGCCAGGCACTCAACCCGCAGTGGCTCTATCTGATGCCATGCAGCATGAACAAGCAGTGGCCAATGGCAGTGCTGAGCAAGACTGGTTTGAAGCCGTTGAGATCAAGAATGTGTGTCCGTTCAGAGAGCTTCGGCAGGTTTCAGCCAATGGCAAAGCCCGTAGGATATACCATCTCAGTGACCCTGGTCCGTACAGCAGGGTAAGCAGCTTTTTCAATGTATTTTCCCAGCATGCCTAGCATCATGAGCACATGAATGAAGTGCTGTTTCTGTAGAAGATACCCTTCAGCAAATGAAATATCAATGCCAGCAACACTGGCTGAATGCTGTTGTCTTCTGCACAAGACTGCTCAGTCCACTGTGCATGTGCCATACCAAAAATGCAATTCTAAGCTGCAGCATCTTTCCTATGGTGACACCAATGCATGCTTCAAAGCATATGTTGCCAGCAGGCGGTGCAACATCCGTGGGCCTGCATTAAAGCTGGCTGTGCGTACTGAGCGTAACTGTCTGCAAGCCATGTGCAAAATGGCACTGGATGGTCTGCAGGTGCCGTGCCATTTTGTGCCGCAGCTACAGATGGAGATGCTGGCTTCAGGTGCACAGTCAGCTCTAGTGGTCAGCAGATCAGCGACCAAGGTTTGCTACGTCTTCACGCTTGCATGCCCTGTCTGTCATGCAGCGTATGTGATTGGACATGGCAGCAGTGCATGGTCTTTGTTCACGGCTGCACAAGGGTCTGGTGCCTGGACACAGTCCTCTTGGTTTGTCGCTGTGCTGCGCAACATCGTTTATATGGCTGAGCTGTGGGTGCTGCTGTATTGCATCCAAATGCAGACAAGTTTGCAGTTGTGAGTAATGCTGAACTGCAGGGTATGCGCATATTCAGGATGCTACGGCACGAGCAATTTCTGCAGCAGATGCTGTCAACCATCAGTCAGCTCTACATCAAGTATGTCAAGACTGACAGCTTACCACCACTCAACATGTTCTTTGAACAAGCTGCATACCAAGAGTTTCTTGGGACGACTCTTCAGGTGGCTGACAGTGTGCAGGTCATCAGCGAATTGGACAGTCAAGCACTGCCTGATGTGCGGGATAGTAAAATGTTTTTGTGAAAGTGTGTTCACAGTGTCCTGGTTCCTGTCTGCTCTGTGCCAACGTATGAGTCTGCTCTCTTTTGCAATGCACGATCTTCATGTGGTGTAAAGTTGAGTGATACGCTATTGGCAGTTGCTGATTCAAGTATTGAGATTGAAGTGAGCAAATGTCAGCCATCGGCTCATGCACATGTGATATTTTGCTGGGTAGGTAGATTTCCAGCAGTGCATTGCATGGCATGGCGCTAGTGTTGTGGCTTTTGCTACTTTGGAAGAGTTGTTGATTTCATGGTTGCCTCGAGAAATGTCAAAATATCTGGCGGTGGAGTCTTCTATGTGCACCAGGTCTTGCACCATTGGACACGCTGCAGACAGATCTGTCAGGGATACACAACCTTTGGTTGGCAGTTAGTCAGAATGTGCAAGCTTTTGTTGGTAAGCTTCCCCAACACATGCACTGCAGCTTGAGCATGATTTGCAGCCTTGATTGCATATCGCGCAGTTGGCTTACACAAGATCTGCAGATGCACGCCCAAGATGCAAATGTGAAGCCACAGCTGGAGTGCTTTGTGCCCTTGCTGTCTTCAGTCGTCCAGAGGTGTGCGTACCTCACGCACCAGCATGACATGCGTTACACTGCACAGGCCAATGACTTCAGCACAAATGCAATCCCAATGCAGCGTATTTACACATCATGCAGAAATCACAAGTTACAGTGTCGGCAGCTGATTGGTGTGTACTGAGGTCCCACCCTTGCATGATGTTTGCAAGAGGCATGTCAAATTGCTGGCATTTACTGCGATGGCAATGCAGAGCATGTGTGTATGCAGGCCCATGGGGTCAAGTAAGGCCCATCATGGCTTCCTTGGCAAAGCGTGTGACTTCAGTCATCATTCTGCATATCCACGCATGCAGCTGACTGACTGCACACTCAGTAGCTGCTTACAAAGCTGAGTGTCGGCCAATCACCATACATGTAACACGTCGACATTGCAGGCTAGGTTCACTAATTACTTGAGAACTGTGCGTGCGCTGCGTGCGCGCGAGGGTTTTGTGCGCGCGCGTTGAATATGCATCACACACGCATGGACAAGGGGCTGCATGGGGAGTTTGATAGACATTGGGAAACTTGTCACTGCGCTCCTCACTGACTCGGTAGCTTCGGCAAGGGTCCAAGTGTCGCTGACCAACGCGTACAAATTCTGTGTCCTTTTGATAGTGTTCGTTGCAGCATTATTTGCACTTCCCACTGCGCGACTGCGTGCAGCTTTTTCTGTGATCCGCAACAATGATTGCTACCGTGGTGTCCGCACTACAGAGTAATAGCAGGCGGCAGTACAGATTTGGATTGTACAGAACTTTATTTGCTTCTTGGCAATCAACAGTGCCGACCTTAGCAGCTGCCTGCCCCTCACGGTACAGATGTTGCACATCGTGCGGGCATGACGTGCGCAATAGTGCACATATCGACAGTGAAACCTGCGTGCAGAAGCTACTCAGTCAGTAAACAGCTCGGTTCGGCATCCGTTGACGGCCTGGCAGGAACATTGCGTGAGCTGTTTACCGCCTCCAGATGCGCAGCAGGCTCACCAAACCCCAAAACTGGCAAGGTAGGAGACGGCCAATCCAAACTTGATGCAACCTCCGTTCTGTCTGGCCCTTTGCTGACCGTTTGGCCAGGGAAGTGATCATGTTCTGTTCAGGTGGCCNGCAAATGTTGCCATACTGCACACAGGACACAAGATAGCATGCCTCAACTGGCTTGATACAGATTGCATTGTTGATGTGCCTCAGAGCTCAATCCATCTTGTACATTGGCTACATGCATCCAATGGCAGCACAAGGAGTGCCATTGAACATGAACTGAGCTGCAGATGCACTGTGACAGCGTTTCCAGTCCATGTGCCTGAAAGTCCATGTACCTGACTTACCACCGGTGCTTGAGCCTGCATCTTTTCTTACAGCTTTGCTTGCTGCATCTGGCATGTCTTGCTGAGCATGGCTGTGCACTGCAGGAACGGCGTGACCCGATACAGCATTGTCTGGCACATACACTGCTGCATGCTCCTGCTCAGTGCCAAGCGTTTCCTGCACTGCTGACTGACTCTCTAGTGGCGTAGCTGTGTTGATAAGCGCGTCTGGTGATAGGTCGGTGATAGGCACGGCTGTTCGTGCATCTTGCAACTGTTCGGCGTCACTGCTAATGGCCTGCAGCGCTGAAGAGCTCTAGGTCAGCCTAAGGTGTCGACAGCTTGTTGTGCGGGACCACGATGATACACAGCACAAAGCAAGCCACCTCACCACAAGACTGCATTGCAAGTGGCTTGCAAACACATACAGAGTTGGAATTTAGTCCAGCGTTTACCTGCTGCATCGCACACCTTGACACCAGTGGCTGGCCACGTCAACACAATACGTCCTTCGAATCGGCAGCCAAGTTGCAACAGGTCAGCCAAGTTGCAACAGGAATACTCAAATGTGGAAGCGCAAGCTGAGACCTAGACAGAGCCGTGAGCGTCTCGATATTGTTCGGCCAAGCTGCCCTGTGATGAAGATCGTAGAAGAAGATGACAGGAACACCCGTAATGCTCTCATGGGGGACACCCCAACACTTTCATGCCAGTGATCGTTGCTGGTGTTTGCATGAGACCACTAAACGCTGCTTGATCAGAATCTATATTGCTGCAGTTGCAATGCCGCATCGATGCTGGCTCTGAAAGAGCAAGCTACTCTGAACACGCATTACATCATAATGATCGAGATAATGGTTTTTGATGCCACAGTGTGAGGCTCATGCTTCACAGCTTTGACCAGCATGCAAAGCGTCACCATCGCTGCAGCACGCGCTGTTGACTACATAGCAGTGGTTCCAGTGGTTCCAGGTGTATCTGTTGTGTGCATCTGAGCCCACGCGTGCAACAACTTCGTGCATGGAGACTGTCGATGTAGCAATCGTAGGGGGTGGTCCCGGGGGTTTAGCTGCCGCAGCTGCCCTCCACGCAGTTTCTGATGGGCAAGTGAAAGTCAAGGTATAGCGCAGCTCATTGGTGTGCAGACGTCGACAGCTTAGGTTGCTATCTTGGACCCATGCATTCTCAGCACGCACCTTGCCAAGGGTCTCCAGCACGCCACACATACAGAAGAGATGCATGGCTTCGGTCATTGTTGGAGAGTCTTTGCAGGTGTACGAAAGTCTGCGGGAGTACAAGGTGCAGGGCTCTGGGGTACTGTTCAATGCGAATGGTCAAAGTGCTGTAGAAGCTATCAATCCTGACCTGCTTCAGAGGTACTTGTGCAAGAATTTCTTTGTTTTGAAGTTTGATGTGACTCCTGGTGCATTGTGCATTGGTGCCCTTGTGCTTTGTTGAATTTCTATATGTCATGTGGGAAAGCTTGACAGCACTGCACAAGGCAACTCTATTTGGCATGGCAATATATACATTCTGCTTCTCCAAGTGAGGTTTGCCAAGTACTCATATTGTCAGGGCATGTGTACACAAACCACCACACACATACAAGACGCTAGTGCTGGTTGATTCTTGCAAGACACGCTACAGTAGTGACAGTACTTTGCACGCAACCTTGATGTGCTGTCATGTGGCATTCCACATGTATCCTTAGTGCATTTGCACTAAATGCAGGTTCAAGGCACATTCTGTGTGGCCTGGGACTGCTATCCAATATGATCCGCGTGGCAAGGAGGTCAGGAGGATCTCTGCTATGAGTCAAGCCAGCTTGGCAGAGCAGTACGGGAAAGGGCCGTTCTTTCTGGGATGGCATGAAATCCGGCAGCTCATTTATGAGTCTGTTCCTTCTGGCGTTGTGGAGTTTGGCAGCCAGGTAACTTCATGCATCATGCTACATGACTGTTATGTGTATGCAAGAGAGCATCTGCTTGAATGTGAATGCAGCATCACATCACATTTTGTCACAGATGCTTTACAGCAACAGAATCATACTCAAGTCAACCCAGCAGCCCTTTAACATCAGCAATCCTGCTTGTTCTGTGATACAGTGCTGCTTGCATTGCTTGACAGCAAGCTGCAGGGCCCATCAAGACTTCTCTGTGCTTCTGCACACACGCAAAAGACTCGTTTACACTGATAACGTCAGCGAGCATGCTGTGAAACAGAACATCCTTGTTCTGTGATTTCTGACAGTCGCCCGGGCAGTCCTCAGGCTGGCAAGCTGTAAGGCTTCAGGACAGCTTCCCCGTGAGGGGGTTCTGTACTAAAACAGGTGAACACAGCATCCCAATGGCTATAGAGTGTGTGCAAGATCCACGCCATTCTGTGCAATGCTGGCCAGGTAGCAAGCTATGAGGAAGACAAGGAAGGGGTGATCGTACACTTTGATGGTGGGCAGCCTTCCGTCAAAGCCAAGGTTCTGATTGGAGCAGACGGGTACTTTTCTAGGATCAGGAAGCAATGCCTCGACGATGGACCTCCTTTGTTTGCGGTAAGCAAACAACTATCACCAGCACTGGGTGTGTCATGCAGACAATGGCTGCTTGGACAACTGATCAGAACTAATCAGATTGCATGTTGGTGGTGCCTGTTCCTGAGTAGTTTCCGAAATCAAGCACCAGTCTGCTCCCGTGTTGCAGCACCTGTGCAAGTGTTTTGCAGCAACCAAAGACACAAAGTGGGCCTTCAGGCTGGCACAGACCTTTGGGTGCTGGCGGTCCCCATTGCCTTAGGTATTGTGCTGGGGATTGGCAGGATCAATGCTTGAGTGAATCTGCTTGTTGTTTGAGCAGTGCATGCCAAACCATGACCCATCTGCATGATCAAGCATGGCAAGTTTAGTCATGATTTGGCCATTTGGAGCCCAGCGTGAGTTTGATCAGCTGACAATTGCTAAGCTGATAACCTCCTGAGGAGATCTGACCTTTAGATCAGCAGTTTGGTATCATGACATGTTGATTGGTAGGTGCAGCTTGATGTTCCGCCCAGCAGTTGATCCCAGCATGTGCAAAGGTGATGTCAGCGTTTGCATCCTGTGTGAAACATTACTGAAACAGCTATCAACAGCATCGGTAATTGCCTCACCTCAACCTTGGTGAAGTGCCTCAATAGGATGGCCGTGTGCACAGCCAGACTTTGCAAGATGTGCATGCTCAAATTCAGCAGCACTGCAAGCGCACAACGATGACTGCACAATGGGTGAAAAAAGTTGACAGCCAATTTTGCAGTTGTTAAGGAGATTTGTGTCCTTCACATTCCACATGAGCAGAGTGTGCATGACACTGCTTGCCGAAGGTAGCCAATGCTTTCAGCTAGAGCAGACGTCAAACTGCCATGTCTGCATAGGTTGATGCTGTTTGGTGTCCATGTCACTACTAATTCGGTGCAGATATGTACCACCTTCACACACACATATATATAAAAATCATTTTGCTGTTGTGCTTTGCTTTAGTCACTCAGCATGGCGTAGCATGTCCTTTGATGGCCACATGCAATGCAGGGGCTCGTCATGTGGAGGGCCAGAATTGCTTGGCAGGAAGGCATGCCTGACCACAGTGTGTAAGTCTTCCCTGCGCTGTGCCCCTCTGTCCAGGTCCTATCTTTACCCCTTCCGCCCTGCTCCTCCCTCCCCCCCCCCCTCCCCCTCCCCCCCAGGCTCACCACCCTCTTCCTATTCCCTTTCCCACTTCCCTCCCCTCTTCCTGTAGGGGCATGACAGCACATGACGCTGATTTTTGTCCGTGCCTATGTTGAGATGTTTACAATGCTTCAGCAGTTCATAGTGTTAGCACGCCTTGCACAACATAGCACAGCACAGCACAGCACACAGTGATACGACGTGGTATGGCATAACATGGCATGCGCTGCACATCACTGCATGACGGCAATTGTTGACGACTCTGCATATTGACAGGAATTGGTTCTTACATCAGCATTGACAAGCTGGTGACACAGATCATGCTGTTTATTGCATTTCCGACGTGCTTTGGAATCTGGATAGGGATCATTTGATACCCAGGCAAAGTTAGTCAACGAGTGGCTTGCACAGCCCAAGTTACTCAGCCACAGGCTACCGCTCCAAATTAATTACTGCTGCTCAGAGGCCTCTGAGCCATGTTGCAGTCCCACTGTGGTGAATTATCTCCTCAAACCAAATGCATGGGCACAGTAGAGCCATTGCATTGCTGCTGAACCCACAGAGATGGGACCCCTGTCCACTGTCCCCACAAACTGAGAACTGGGCCTTAATAGTGCTGCTCCAGAGACATGACAGCAACCAGTCCTGCAATGATTTATCATGTCTAACTATGAACCCTAAACCCTTTCTATTTCAGCAAGCAGTGCTATATCACAATTTGCAAGTCGGTATGGGGCTGTAGGACTTACCGAGAGGAAGGGCCGATGCATTTGGCCCCTCAGGCTGCCATTCTGTTCCCGCTGGGGACTTTGGAAAGCACCAGTGAGACATCATGGAGCTGGACCTTGATTGCCCAGCCACAGGTTGTGAAGCAGGCTGGTGTTGAGTTTGACCCCGAAGCTAGGACGCTGACCTCTGTACAAGGCGTAGCTTCGTCGGGATCAGCACTGCAGGTAAGTCCTGTCCATGCGACTTGTTCTGAGGCATGATGGACTGTTGCAGGACTATTTGAATCTAGACAGGATTTTATAAAATTTTGATGCGAAACACAATTTCAACTGTTAAACGCAGCGTCCTTGGTTTGAGACAAGTAAGTCTTCAGCTCTTACTGCCCTGCCTACCCACGGTGTCTTGAAGGGGCCTGAGACAGACCGCAGTCAAGTGATCAAGTCCCAATAGTTTTGTCTGTACAAAGGAAGAATCATCATCAATTCAACTGTCTGCACTGCATTCATGCTGCTGTGTGTTATATGTCAGCAATCACAAAACTGATCAGCACTGCAGGCATCATACACATGTGCAGTGTCATGCCTGACTGTGTGTGCTCCCATCAGTGATGTGATATGATACAGATGTGTGGCAAGCATGGCCAGCATTGCTCCTGCTGTGCGTGTGGCATGGGTTTGAAGCTGAAGCAATCACAGCAGCTGTTTGCATGTATATCTTAGGCTGTCTACTGCACCATTTGCTTATTTAGCTAATATCCTGATCGATTTCTGCTCAGTCACTGCATGGGCTGTACATGGTTTTCTGTGGACAACATGCAACTGTTGCTGCAGAATGTGCCAATAGAGGTTGAGAGCACTGCATTCCTTATCGCTCAGCAAAGGCTTCTCAAGCCACACAGCATGGCCTGTTGTTCAATCTATCTGTTCAAGCCATCATGCACATGTCACCCTGCAATTACATGTAGTTTGTGTGTACAACCGCAGCATGTGCTGAAAGTCGACCGGGAACTCTGCCAGCTGTCTTGGATGTAGTGTCCAGCATAGATTACAATCGCACAGTATGGCCTACACATGCCGCCCAACAGGTATATAGTTTGTGACAGGTGCATTACGTGCTGAAAGTCTTTAATGGCTTTCTGCCAGCCATTCTGAGTGTGACGTCCAGCACAGATCCATCTACAGTCACCCAGCATGGTTTGTCACTTCTTCACAGTATCCAAGTAAACATATACGTTCTTGGCAATGTCAAGAGTTTCACTGAGCTCCATTGCTGCAGAATGTGCTGAAAGTGTTTGAGGGCTTTCCGCCAGCCATCATGGATGTGGTGTCCAGCACAGACCCATCTACAGTCACACAGCACGGCCTATACATGCGCCCTTTGGACAAATTCACACCAGAGGAGGGGTGGGGCAAGGGGAGGGTGAGCCTGATTGGGGATGCAGCCCATGCCACCATCCCAAATGGTAAGCCCCTGCATTTCTGATCAACAAGGACATATGCAAGGTCTGCTGCTGCAAAGCGCTGATGCAATGTGCTGCTGCATGGTGCGCACATTCATGTGTTGTCATTCATCTTGCTGTCCCCGGCGTGCCTTGTCGGACGCCAGTGTCTCTTGTGAGACTCAAGGTCACTCAAATTTGGTCTACCGAGTAATTGCAAGCACTTTGCCAAGAGGCAGCATGGATGAAGCGCATAGCATTGAGGCGCTTGCCGTGATGACCGTGCACGCCAATGCATGCCAAAGGCAGAGAGACCATTGCTTGTGAAGCCCAAGGGCAGCAGCAGGAAGAACTTTACTTGGTCTGTCAAGGCAGAAACATTGTGTTGAAGATGCAGTACGCCGGCGCTTGAGCTGCACTCAAGGCTGTTGAGGCAAGATCAGCAAGGTGCATAGAGATTCTAGGTGTCAAGGAGTTTACATGGTCCCAGATCTTGCCTAGGCATCACTCCTGGGACTGCTGCTACGGCTGCTGCTTCTGCTGCTAGTGCTGCTGCCATTACTGCTGGTGCTTGCAGGGCAAGGGGTGTGTTTGGCCATTGAGGATGCTGTGGTGTTGGCCTGGCACCTCAAGCAGCACGGCTTCACTGCAGAGGCGCTCCGCAGGTATTGTATCAACCCACTTGCTGGGCTCTGATGCAGCACAGTACTGACTTGACAGCCCCACTACGTAGTGGAGGCATGACCCCAAAACTTCATTGTGACTTGAGCCAAACCTTGATGTGGACAGTATAGACGTGCCTGCCACATGTGCATGCAAGCCCAACAAACCTGTCAAGGTCTACCCCTGCGCCCAGCCTCGACATGTGATAACCATTTGGCAATCACAGCAGTGTGGTTTGTTGAAATCACTCTTGCTACATGTGGGCAGTGATGTAGTCAGCATGCAGTCTCTAACGCCAGGCAATATGTGCCTAGTTGCATGCATGGCCTCAGATCTTTGGCAATTGCTTTTCGTGCTGGTTGTAGACTTTGGCAACCCTGAAAGGATGACTGAACAACAGCCTTGATGCTCTTGCAGCTTTGAGTTTGAGCAAGTGACAAGAGCCAAGGATGTCATTGCTCATGGGCATGACACAGCCTCTCTGGAGGACAAGGAGAAGTACTTGTACAAGCCCAAGTTTCGGCAGCTTTGGCAACATGAGGTACTACCTTACAAAGAGACCGGTGCAACAATAGCTGTACAACTTAATATTGCATGATGTTGGAATCTGACGTGTGTCTGGGCCAAGCTGACCTGCTATCAGGCTGCTATATCTCACAGAGGCTGGTGCGTGGTGACTGCAGCATCTGGCTGTTGTCAGTGTACAAGCTTTACTGTGCGACTAGGGCATACTGCTAGGCTCACGGAAGATTTATACTTGGACTGCAGGAAATGGCTGCTTTGAATGGCAACGGCAAGGGCAGGTCGCCACAGCAAAGCAAGCAATGCATCACCATGAGATTGGCAGAGTCTGGCCCCAGCAGACGAGCTATATCCAGCAGGGCATCTGCTAGGTCACTCAGGCCGCAAAGCACTACGCGCCGTTTAGGCAAAGCACCTCTCTTGCACAAAGCTGGCAGCAAACAGCCAAGCTTGAGTGGGTCTCACCAGTGTATGCAGAGCCGCAGTCCTTCCTTCTGCTCGTAAGGCGTTTCATAAAGACTGTTGCAAATGGGTTCTTCACTGCTGCATTGGGTAATGTTTTCATTTTTCTTCAGGCTGACAAGCCAACTTGTTTGAGATGTGAGGTGGCTGCCATACTATAGGTACTTCTGTTTGTTTGTACCTCTTGAAGGCGTCTTGAATTGCATGTATAGGCCAACCAGGTTGGGGTGAACCAGGCATCAGCTCATTGGACCTTTAGACTCCACAGCATATACTGATCGCCAACTTAATGCACACTTGCTTCAGTTACGGGTATAAGCATATCTCAAGTATTCAGGCAAAGGCTACCTTGTTCAGATGTTGCACAACTGCTGTAGTAACAGGTGTAGCACATTCGAGCAAGAGACACATCTGATGCCAGTGCAGATAGGAGGGCTGTGTTCACTTGCCAACTTGTGCTGCATGCAATATATACAGAGTACCACACCAATGCATCTTCTCCTAACTTGCATCAGCAGGCGCCAGCAGAGTCTGACATGTGTAAAAGTCCTTCCATGGCAGTGCCCAGCTAGTGTTAGTCCCAGAGTGTCACACATGGCACATGCAGACAACTGCGTCTGCCAGGCATGATACGTGGAGAACCATGTCTTGACTGCTTCGATATTCTGGCAGAGATAAGCCGACCTTTGATGAGTGGCCAGGGCGAGCTTTTTGTGCAAATGCAACATGAGCAGCTGTGAGCATACTTTGCTGCACTGTGGCGTATACTATGCGTAGATGGCGCAGCTTCCTGTTGACAGTGATCATATGTTATGCGTATGTGGCACAGCTTCTACTGACAATGATCTGGTGAAGCTGCTGCTACAAGGAGCATACTTGCTGCACTGTGGCGTATACTATGCGTAGATGGCGCAGCTTCCTGTTGACAGTGATCTGGTGAAGCTGCTGCTGTGGTGGCTGACATGTTGCCAAAACATGTTTGTGCCTTGATAAGCTGCATGCAAGATGCATTGGCTTCTGGCTGCAATGTAAACCCTGCATGGCGCACAGTAGCAATGCCCTCTCATACAAAGCAGATAGCAGCCTTTAGCTGATGCCTCCCTGCAACATCCTACTTGGATCTGCAGTCTGTACTTGTCGGCGCAACACACAGCAGGATTACAATGAAATGAGCATCTTCTGCATTGGTGGTGTTGAAATAACACCAGTTGGATGGACAGAACAAGGCTGCCTAAGCACGCTCCCCACGAATACGGCGAGCTAGCTGAATGTCTTTTGGCATTATTGTGACACGCTTGGCATGGATGGCAGCCAAGTTGGTGTCCTCAAAGAGGCCAACAAGGTAAGCTTCTGCAGCCTCTTGCAGGGCCAAGACCGCTGAAGACTGGAACCTCAGATCAGTCTTGAAGTCTTGTGCAATTTCTCTGACCAGCCTTTGGAATGGCAGCTTACGGATGAGCAGCTCGGTGGACTTCTGATACTTTCTGATCTCACGAAGAGCAACTGTACCAGGCCTGTATCTGTGAGGCTGCAGACGACTACAAATTATGAGACAAGAGGGCAACCAGCACAACTGAGAAGTAGCCACCTAGGCTTTAAGAGCCTGTCTTACCTTCTTGACGCCGCCCGTTGCCGGAGCACTTTTACGAGCGGCCTTGGTGGCCAATTGCTTGCGGGGAGCCTTGCCACCAGTTGACTTACGGGCTGTCTGCTTGGTACGGGCCATTGCAAGGAGCGGCGCTGAACTGTCTAGGCAAAACAAGGCGAGTGGCCGCACTTGGTCAAAAAGTGCAACTGGGAGCTCTGTGGCTGTGGGACTGTCCATTGGACAGGCGAGTTTGAAAGCAGTTTCTCAGGGCGGTTTGGTACAGGGCGGTACACAACCGGTTCGGTACGTCACCGCCCTCTGCGCTGTCCCCGCTGTTGCAAAACATTCAAAAGCCTGGCATACCACGCCCTCTTCACCAACTTGCCAGTCTGCACCTGCTCCTGCTTGCTACTTGCTTCCACCTTCAGTTGATCTGCAGCTATGTCAGGACGTGGCAAAGGAGGCAAGNTGCTGAGCAGCATCCAGAGCTGATTGACATGATTCAGCGCAAGTTTAAGAATGACGGTGATGTCANTGCATGGTCATTTGGTGCAAGCTTTCTGATGCAACAGTATGTTGCATTGCACGCGTAGAACACTTTTGGTTGAAGCTTGCAGCAAAAAGCTGCAGCATTGCATTGTACAAACCTGGGCTGATTAATCTGACTGCTTTGCTCGTATCAAGCTGCTCAGCAAACATTTGTCCTTTTGTTCTGAAGCCTGTTGACGCATTGCAGGGAGACCGGCAGATGTGTTACAGATGCCAGATGGGTCCCTACTGGTATCTGATGACACAGCTGGAGCAGTCTATCGTATTACCTACAATGCAACCCTGGCACACAATGCACGGCCAAATGCAACAGCAGACAGCCTCACTTTCACAAATGGCATCTTGCCACAGATGTAATGGGGACAAATGCACCCTGACAAGTGAATAGATGTCTGGCTGGATTCATTGAATATGGCATCTGCAAAGCCATAAGCAGAATGTGCAACCTGTGACAGACAGAGTGTTGTGATCTGTAGCAAATTTGACGCACCGTGGACTGACTGTATTCTATCCTGTATTCTTCATCCTGTATGTGATTACAGCACTCCTGTTGCCATGCTAGTGTCATGCAACAGCTATGAGGCATGTTTGCTGTCAGTGTTTGCAGCCATAGGGTGCCTGACTACATGCACGTCATATGTACATGTAGACTTGTCTGGTCTATCAGGCATGCACCATCTACTGTACGTTCGGGTAATGTTTGTTGGTAAGTGACGAACAGCCTACGTCAGCCCCTGTTGCAGCCCATTACTTTACTTCTACTCCCCTACTGGGTGTTAACAACAAGAAGCTCAGTGTGCTACCACAAATGGCTTGCTTTATGAACTGAAGAGGTTGTTACAACAGCATGTGGCGACCCACAAAGAATGACATGAATTTGTCGTTTCAGGGCACACAGGGCGCAGACAAAGAACGACTCAGCAGCTCACACAATTGCACCAGACATGCTGTCGAACGGTGAAGCAGCCTCAGAATATATGTGGGACAAAAAAAAATTCCATGTCGTGTTGGACCCTCTCAAGGCCAACTAGCTTGATTGCCTCATACAGAATCATCTGATTTTCAATACATTGCTATAACACAAACAGTGTTGACCTGCAACATCTTGCATGTCTGCCTTTCAGCTATTGCTGCTGAGTGCTGGACCCAGCAACATGAAAGTCAGGCATGTGTCAGCTACCTAATAACAGCAACAAAAATAAGACAGCATGGGTCACATATACGCTGCACAAGTAAAGAAGGGTAATCGCTCTCATTGTGCGAGGCCGGGTCTTCAGGAATCTGCTTTGTTGAGGACATTGGCGGCTTGATATGCAGGTGACTGACAGGCCAGACTGCTGATCAGACGCACTACCAAATGCAGCTACACCGTGCCTCACTGAAGAATACAGCCCGCGCCTGTTGCATTGTTATTAGCGTACTTACGTGCATGGGCTGCAACATACTCCTCAATGACACCTGAGGCCTGCAGGAAATACCAGACACTTCAAGCTCTGTGCTGGCAGATGAGCCACAAACGCCACATAAGCTTGCCATTTACATGAACATCTGATTGGGCCAGAAGCACACACTCTAGCATGCACACGGCTGCAGCTGACAGTACACTGCAGTCAGGCCAGGTCACAGGCAGCACAGAATGCCAGGCAGACAGTGATGTGTTCTGTGCATGATGACCACATGTCACATGAAGCAACACTTGCAGCCTTCGCAAATGCCATGATGTCACACAGCCATAGCACAGTCCACACACAAGTGCCAATGCAGAACAGCATATGATGTGATCAGTGGAGAATGCAGTTGATGACAAGCGGTGCAGCTGCTCATGCTGCAAGGCTCGCAAACCCACACTTAGTCAAAGCTTGTCATGAAGGCCACAGGGCTTGGCATACAGACCAAGACAAAAGTGGTGCAGCCCACCAAGGCTCAACACAACAGGTAGTGCAGCCCAGCAGGACTTGTGACTCATGCAGCCCTACATACCTCCATGCAGGAAACATACAGCCAAGATCAGCACACAGCTATGCACCTGGATGTCTTGCAACCTCTGCTCAATGGCAGCAAAGCTAGGCCGCTGACTGGACTTCTGTGCCCAGCAGTCTCTGATAAGAGCCTGCACTGCTGGTGGCCAGCTCGTGGGCAGTGGCAGTCTGAGGCCATGTGACACCTCCTGAGCATGTGCATGCACTGCTTCATAGTCCAGGTCTCTGTCATCCCCAATGGCAGCCATGGCTACCCGGAAAGACAGCAGCTCGAAAATGATGACGGCAAAGCTGAACACGTCCACCTTCTCATTGTATGATTGACCCTTCATTACCTGCAGCAACAGGTGTCATGTCAAAGATGGGTGCTCACAACCCAATTGACCAGTTGAGCTAAACATCTCATGAGTACAAGGACTGCAAGTCAGAACCTATAGGACATGCAGTTCGATAGCAGGGCAATATAGATCCAGCAGCTGCAAGATGGGAGATATATTGCAAAGGCTCTGTTGTGTGAGTTGCCCATTGGCATTGATGCAGGACCCTTGAATAGCGTCAGAACTGACAGATGCTTTGGCAATGTGACAACTCATACAGCATACTTATGCTGGTATGGTAGGCACAGGCCACAGCTTGTCATGAAGCAAATGATGCTTCTGATGCTCAGCATAGCACAGCTTTTCACGGCATAGCACTGCACAAACTGCACGCCATCCGCAACAGAGCAGAGCAGTTGAGTGCAGCACAGCGCAGCACAGCACAGCACAAGTGTCATACCTCAGGAGCCATGTACATGAGTGATCCCGTTTGGCCAGTCATGTTGTACAGCACCTCCCCATCATCCCCTGAGGTGGCCACTGCTGCCCTGCCCTGCCCTTGCCCTGCAGACAGCCAGTACAGTCCTGGTGTGCGTGCAAACCAAATCTTGGTTTCACAGAGGCTTGAAGGCCAAGTCACTGGCATCCTTAAGCTACAGCTGCTTCTACACAGGACTGCAGTGCTTCATGCAACAGGCTGCCTGCTGAGTCGCAACCTTATTAAGAAGCCTCTACAGCCTTCAGCCTGAGGGGTTTGCAGTGCACATTTCAACCCAAATGTCAAGTGCAAGAGCATGCACTGTGATGCCCACCTGCTTGGGCTGTGGTTCCCAGAAAAGCTGGGATGAGCCCCTGTCCCTGCACTGGCTCTTGCCCCTGAGCCTCAGTCACCTTGCTCACATCACAAGCCGCTGCCGATGGCGCCATTACTGTTGCACTTGTCTGGCTGTCTGCAGTGTCTGCCGCACCAGCCTGGACTGATACGGCAGGCCTGCTAGGCAGCTGCAGGCCTGACTCTGTTGCTGAGGCTGCACTACCAACAGCATCACTTGTCCCAATGCCTGACCTTGCAACTGGCGCAGGACTACAATCCTGAGCTGAATGGCTCACCCCAAGAGCTGTTGGGCTCCCTGCTTGAGTTGTGAGCTCTACCTCCTTGGCACTGATGCTCAAAGCTGAGTCTATCTCACGCTGCCCACTGACTGCATCCGCTGTGTGCAACCCAGCACTCGCTATGCTTGCTGTGGGCATTTCTGATGATGAAGGTTGACTGATGAGTCCTACGGTACTTGTGGGTGGACCGGGCTCACTCCTCTGCTGCACGTCTGCATCGCTACCTGCCTGCTCACATGCTGCTGATGCCCTTTGCATGCCGCCGACCACATGACTTCCTGAGCAACTGGCAGTCTGGCTGCTTGCTTGCCTATTGCTAGCTGCATCAGCTGCATCACCAACTTCACCATTGCCTGGATGGGCAATTGTCACTAGCCCCACTGCCGACACAGAAGCTGTGGAGCCACCAGCCTCATCAGCTGTTTGTCGGCTCGCATGTGCACTGTCATCTGGGTGGGAGGGGGGTGGGAGAGGGGTTGACCCCACAGCTTGCCCGTCAGTTGGGCGGCTGGAGGGGGTGGGTTGGGCTGCAGGGTGACTTGAGCTGGCGGCTTTCTGGCTCTGGGGATTGGAGTTTGGGGTGCTTGGCACAAATGGGACTGCTACGGCTGTGTCCTGCAATCAATTGTCAGTGTTCTTATGTGCAGCAAGCGTGGCAAGAGCAGTACCCTTGGTTCACCAATACTAGTCCATAAAGATTGTGACTATGTGGTAGCGAGCAACACAAGGTGTCACAAAATGCACGCCCATTTTGGTGCAGGCAGTCACAAAGTCAAAATTTGCAATTCCTGCGACTTGTCGACATGTTGCAACCGTGCCTATTCAAGATTACGCTTCAGAACAAAAAGCAATCTGTGGCTGCTAATCCTGAAGCACAGCTGTTGTTTATGTTATTGTGGCAAACAATGGTGTCCAATGTTACAAGATAACAGCCGATGTCAATGTCAGCAGCGGGAAGCAGCCGAGTGTGATCGACAGCATGTCACATGCTTCATGGCATAACGTAGCACAGCACAGCACAGCACAACGTGTTGCAACAAACATTGAGGTTATTGTTCCAGCTACATGATTATGATTCAGTTGCACTTATACTCATATCAGAGGCACAGCAGTCAAGTCACAATGTCAGCAGTGGCATGACTCTCAGAGTGACACAAGCTATGGACCGCCACTTACATGTGCATTGCAAGCATAGCAGAGCATTGGCAAGTGATCGAAGCAACAGGCACTGCATAGCTCACCTTGACAAGCTTGCAGAGACCAAAGTCAGCCAACTTGGCATCGGCAGTGGCAGGGTTGCTGCCTGTCAGCAGCAGATTCTCCAGCTTGAGGTCTCGATGGACCACCATGGGGTGTAGGCCATGCAGGTACTTCAGAGCACTCGCAATCTGCTGCAGCCACCGCAATGCGTCCTTCCAGCTGTAAGCGGCTTCAATTGTGGATGAATTGCTTGGAAACATTTGATGCAGCACATGGACCTGCAAATTGATATGTGTCATTCGTCTGTTCTGAACGGTATAAGTGCTGCCTGCATGAGCTGGAGCGTGTGTACACATCCCTCCACAGATTCTGAAAACACATGGGCCTTGTAACAAGACATATGCTGCAGCAGTATATGAAGCGACACCAGATGAGAGACTACTTGGCATGACTGTACCCTTGCTGTGTGCTTTATGTGCTTGGTGCATAGGTGTTGGCAATACGCAGTCAGCAGTTGCATGGTGTTTAGTCTTGAGCATGCAAAGGTGGTACACACCACTTCTGCCTAGGACTCAGATACTTACCTTCAGCGTACTGCCAGACATGAACTCCTGCACAATGAAGAGGGTGCTGGCCATGGTCTCAGGGGTATGAGGCTCCATGCAGCCCACCCCCTTGAACTCCACTATATGCCTGCACCCCACCACTGTGTTCTTGACATAGACCTCAACTGGCATACAAGGGCAACACATGCATGTTGTTAAGTTGTGCTGCAGTGATAAGCATGCATGTAGGCTGCAGGGTCTTCTGTCATTTGTAGGCTTGATGTACTGGATGTGTAACATTGGGAACAATGTAAGTTTGCGATGTCCTGATACAGGTAAGGGCTGTGGGACTGACCTGTGCTTGAGACGGCGCAAGGTATTGGCTTCAGATAGGAACTCTCGCAGGTCGGCAGTGTTGTTCAACACATGCGCCTTCAACTTCTTCACTGCCACTGGCACCTGTGACACATCATGACTGTGGTAGTGCTGCATGTGTCTAGCATCAGCTGGCAATAGCATTGCTGCTGATCCACATGTGTGGCGATTTGCCTGCTCGCCTTGTAAACGCATGCAAGACTTAGAGGCGCGTCTGCACAAGTGGACAGGTAGTTTACATGTGAACTCATGAGGTCATGTATGGAGATCAGACACATTCTGCGGAAAGGAACACATTGAGGAAACCACATCGGCAAACTTAAAATGCTGTTTAGAAGACTGTTCATGGGATCTTCCTATTGCAGGGCGGTCCTGGAAGCAAGGCGTATGCATGAAACCTTACTACAATTGTGCAGCAACAACATTGATCATGATGCAGCATATCGCACATGCCACAGAAGGGCTCACCCCAGGTCCATTGTCAAGCTTGAGAACGCACTGCTGCACCACAGCAAAGGCGCCACTGCCGAGCGCTCGCCAGTGATGCAGACTGCTGCGAGGGATCCAGGCCTCACCACACATGTCTTGCAGTATGGCTGCATCCTGCACAGCTGTCACGCAGCTCAACTGCAGCGTGTGAAGACAAGTGCAGCATGCAAGTGTGATGTGACAGGTACAAGTGTGTGAGGGTAAACAGTTGCTGAGGTGTAGAATCACAACATGGCAGAGAGATGGGCTGAAAAGCTGAGTCTCGCAGTCATCCGAGGACAATTTGCACACAGTGAATCCTTTCTGCTGCCTGCCACCCTCTCCACAACAAGCAGAGCAGCCAACACTACGGGACTGACAGCAGAAAGGAACCACTGTGTGCAAATTGTCCTCGGATTGACGCACGCACAAATCCAAGGTGATGCTGGTGCCTGAGCCTGTAGATGTGTCTGCCACAGCAGCAGACAGAGAGGAAGACCATGCTCTGCTACTTGTTGATACAATAAGGCAGATATAAGGCACTCAGTGGGCTGCAGCTTAGACCACTGGCTGCTGCTTCAGTACAATGGCACACTGTGGGACGGTATGCAATAATATGGCTGTTGCTCCCGTGCCAATTAAATGCACCGGTCTGCAATTGGGCGCTTTGGCTGAAACTCGAATGCAAGCATGACTGACTGAGTTACATGAGAGGCGCAAGCATAGAAAGGCAAGAAGGATGTGTGCTGGCTTGAGCAAAGCAGTTTGTAAAATACCTCATTGGGAGGTGCTCTGGAGAACAATGCGCTGAGTCGTGATTTCTTGACACTGTTTTGTGGACTCTCAACTCTCAAAGCTGATGCAATGCTGGACTGAGGGCTGTCTGGGGCAAAAGGGCCAAGGTCACTGTGTGACTGATACTCAGTAGTTGCCTTTAGGAGCAACTCCTTCCTTTTGTTGGCGCTTGGCTCAGCCTACAGCGCAGGCAGAGCTAGCCAATGCTGGAAGGAGCATGCTGCAAGGAAAGCTGGATACTAGGCATTGTCTGGGGGTACAAGACCTACCAGCAGCTCAAAGAAGCGTGTTGGGGATGCTGCCACAGCACGCCGCCTTTTTTCTGAGCCAAGACTGATGCTTGAGGTGGCTGAGCCTGAGTGAGGGCTTACAATGAGAGGTTGTGAATGGACAACAGCCGCAATTGTGAGTCCCTATGCGTACAAAACTAAATTAGCATGTGCGGCATCAAACTTTTCAGCCTGGTTTAAGCTGCATTGAGCTTTCACCCGAGGTTCTCCTGTGGCTGGTTGCCCATCTCCTGCCGCAGGGAAGGCGGGCGATGCTGTAGCGCTGCGGGTTGCGCTGCAGCACTGCCCCATCGCGTTGCACCAACACGGACAGTGCGCAGTTAGTCCTAAGCCAGGTTCATCCTTGCTTATTCAGTGATGTCTGGCTTAAAGCAGTGTTGGCCTAAGTCAGCGAAAGCGCGATGCGAAATGCGCATTCACGGCGTTTCTTCAGAGAGTGCGCAACCATTCAAGCATACTGCTGCTCGAAGGCTCGTGGTTGCGCAAGCGTTGAGCTGACTCTGCAGGTTACACCTTCTCATTTCGATTCTTTCAGGTTCACTGTATGTCACAACATCAGTCAGCTGCACTCTTCAGCGGGCGTTCACGACTGCTGATCCTCGAAGCTGCTGCATGCCTATAAGCCGAGTGCGCTGCAGATTTGTAAGCTGCAAGCCTACGACTCGGAAGTGCTTGACAATTACAAGCAGGTGCGAAACTGTGCTTGCTGAGGTATTTTGGGTGCACAGGCCAAGCACCTAGTCTGCATATCGCGTCCTCAAGCACACTCTTGTGCGATCAAGTTGCAATCACGAGTTTCAACCGGAAAAAATACAGGACAGCTTCTTGTGCTGCTGTTTGTGCTTAGTTTGTGTCAGTACTGCAGAAGAGAGCAGCACCGACGGCCAGCTAAGCNGCAGGGTTTGCTGTTGAACTTTTTAGTCAGCCTAGCTGATTTTCCCTGGCGAAATACACAGTTTCGGCACGGCAGTCCTTCACTTTTGCAGTACCAGGCACATGCAGGCATGCACAAACTTCTGATTTCGGCCATGAGCACTGTCATATTGATAGGTACCACAGAAGGGCAGCTGCCCGGAAAGGCTGCTAGTAGTGCTGCTGATCTAGGACATAGACCATTGCACAGTAGTCTCGGCCGCGACGGGGCGGCACACAGCACTAGCGGGTCTGTAAGCTCTANCTGCTTGTGATTGAGCTTCCTGCACACCTGGTGATCTGCTGACTTTGTCTGCAACCATTTGCTTAGCTTTTCACACCAGGTGTTGATGTGCTTGTTGCCAGACAGCATAACACTGCTCTGAAAGGCATGTACAAGCAGCTTGTCCTGGTTTTTGGGGTCTGAAGCCAACTTGATCATTCTGTCATGATATGTCAGTACTTGTTTACACCAAGTATAGGACAATGGAAGCCTGCCAAACTCAGCCAACACAATTGCAGTGCATGTGGTTTGCGACACTTTGAGAATGCTGCGCAGGAAATTGACATGCAACTTCTCAGCTTCTTTGCCGTTTGCTTCTGAGTAAACCCCCCAGACAACACAGCCATAATTGATGACAGGAGCTACTTTTGCGTCAAACAATCTGCAGCGAATGCATGGGTCTCTGATGTTCATCTGTGCACATCTGCTGTTTAGTGCATGCAGCGCTTTGATTGCAGCTTGACACCTTTCTTCCATGGCAATGGAGACTCCAGAATGTGCATCTATGAACAGACCAAGATACTTGAATCTGCAGACACGTTGCAGTACTTTGCCATTGTAAAGGAAGTCTTCCCTCTCAGAGAACTGAGACTCAAATACAACAATTTTGGTCTTTGCTGTGTTGACAGTCAGCTTCCGCTGAGCGCAAAACCCTTGCAGAGCGTTAAGCTGTTCCTGCAATCCTGTGGGCGATGTTGACAAAACCAGCAAATCATCTGCAAACATCAGTAATGGTACCGCTTTCCCTGTGCCCAGCACTGGCATAGTCTCAGTACTGGGAAGCTGCAGCATGACCTTCTCAATTATAAGATGCTGTGCATGGAATAACCTGCCCGACTATGACAACAGTGCAACGTGTACACTTGCCTCAGTACAAGCAAATCAGATCTTTCAGCTCCTAAAACAATGAACTACTGTACATAAATACATCAGATCCTGGTGTAACATGGGCTACTAACATGGCCTTGATGACCATGCCATGATCTCAAGCATGCTCATCATGTTCAATGACCATGCCCTCATCGTCTAGTAGGTGGTCTGCTATGGTGAGGGAGGAGGTGACCTCTCTACCTACCCACAGCCAAGGCTGACCAGAGATCATAGAAACTTAGGATTTTTGCCACTTTTGGCATAGGTGGTCAGTCTTGTTGGCTGACTGAAACCAGTGATTGTCTTCTTAATTAGCCAATTGGACAACTGCCTCAGAGCTTGCCACTAGCAAGAAAATGCCACTATGTTCATGATGCAAGTTGTACCTCTCTGGCATGGGATTCCTGATCTCATGCACCAACAGCATGATAGCATACATTGCAATTCACAAAAATGCAGGGCATAACCTGTGCGTACAGCTTTTCTGTCTGCCTTATTGCTCTGCTTAATTGAATTTGTCTCGCTCAGTGCAATTGACAGGGTCTTGTATGCCAGCTTGTGTCACTGAGTTTACTGTACGCAGATACCCGGTTTTGTATATTGGTACGTACCAACCAGGAATTGACATGATGACACGAAGTTAGGTGTACACACAAGGTGTGGGAAAAGACGACGTCAGGTAGAAAGAAAAACCTACTCAGTTGCTGCATACTAATGAATGCATAACTGAAGGAAAGCAAATGAAAGCTTGCACAAAAATCAATATTAAGCCAAGAGCCAGCACAACATTCTTTAAAACTGCTTCAACACACAGCCAGCTTGTGGTTTGGCCCAACTGCAACCTATCAGGAAGATCGTGTTGCAAACTTTTCAGTGCTGAGTCTTCAACTCAGGTCAGACTTGGTGCTCCACTATACGAAGCTGTGAAAAGCCCTGCAGGAATGCAGTGTGCAGCTCAAAGCAGAAAGTGGTAGCCATAGAGCTTGGCGAACAAGTTGTTTTAGTGCTGTTGGGCACAGTGGACAGCTGCACAGCAATACAAAGATGACTAGACACTAACCCTGACTACGATAGTACACACGCGAGCTTACTACAGCTTTGACCATCTGCAGCATGACTTCCTTTAGTGCTAGTTGCAATTGGGCTCAGCAACAACACAAGGCAGCATGCGAACACATTGAGGGTTACACACTGTATGCGTGTGATGACATAAACCTGGTAGAGCCCTCACAGATGAATGCATGGGTTTGAGCAGCTATGCTGGTGTTGCACTTTCTCCATACCTGAATGTAATGCCAGTCAGCTGCTTCAAGCCAGGCTGTCAGTACTGGGCCCGCTGCTTGGCTGCTCCTGGGCAGGGGGCTGTTGCTGGACGACAGGCTGTTGGCGCTTCCGTAATTTGAATGGGGTGGGCCGTCTTGGTCGAGCTGCAGCTTCATCTTGACCTCTGCTGGCTGCATGGTCCCTGCACAGCTCCCAGAGTGTGGCTGCAACTTAACGCAAAGGGCCGAATCAAAAATTGAGAAGCTCATGTATAAAGCACTACATGCCAAGACAGTCAAGCAGGCTTGGAACACAAATTGGACCCCGCAAAGTGTAACCCAGCAACTCCTTGATGTACTCTCAATGGTGCTTATCACAATATTGCTCTCAAATTTGCCAGGAACAACAACTTACTACAGTCACACTCCCTTGACTTGCATGATTGAGTTGGCCTTGCACACACTCAGCATGATGCAGATATGCAGCAGAATTGCAGCTCACCCTCTGTCAGAGGCAGCAGCAGGCTGGTCCTGGCCTCTTAGGTCGTTAAGGCCAGCAAGCGCCTCCTCCTCGTCATCTGCCAGCTCAGCCAGATCAAAGGCCCCACTGGCCTGCTGCCCTGCCCTTTGAAGGCCTTGCAAGGCAGCAGCTCCTGCCAGATCTTCGGCCTTATAAACTGGACGCTCAGAGACTGGATGCTGATCGGTGCTGTTCCCCCAGTCATCAGAGTCTGAGGGTCGGGCCCTGCTGGGAGTCTGCCCCCCATCAAAGCTGCTCCTCCTGGAGGCTTGCTCTTCGTCTGACCAGACATAGTTGCCAAACTCTGATGACTCAGCACTCTCTGAGGTGGGGTCCAGGTCAGACCACATGCCACATGCAATGTCACTGTCTGCTGCCAGAGATGGCACACTGGAGGCTGCTGCTGCGGGGCTTGCCTGATCGGGTGAGGGCATTCTTGCTGCACTCCTGCCTGCATCACCAGCCCCAGTGCTCCTCATACCTGCATCACATTGCCCTATTGCAGACCTGAGGTGATGTCTTGTGGGATAGCAACTCGCTATGTGGTGTTGCAC
Organism: Trebouxia gelatinosa; assembly: GCA_000818905.1. Lineage (NCBI taxonomy): Eukaryota > Viridiplantae > Chlorophyta > Trebouxiophyceae > Trebouxiales > Trebouxiaceae > Trebouxia > Trebouxia gelatinosa. The sequence continues at coordinate 55,739 of KN805269.1, read as the reverse complement.
TGCATGAAGGGGAATTTATCAACTTGGACAGCATCACAGCAAGCACAAGCTCTGGATTGGGTGCTCCCAGCGTGAAGTGTCTGTATACACTGTTGTGCAACAGCCCATGTCGAGTAAAGTGGAGCATCCTGAACAGCTCACAGTGGGGTAAATGTGGCAATGAGTACCTGGCGCTGCATCAGAATCGGAGGGGCTTGCATAGGGATCCACACTGTCTACATATCTGGCCGCCGAAGGCACAAAGGTGCTGCTTTGTGCAGCTTGGCTCCTGGCGGCAGCCTTTGCGCGCATTGCGGCGCGCATTTCTGCCTGTTGTGTCATGACAGCGTCCAGTGCGCTGGGACTATGTGATGAAGCAGGGGAAGTTGCTGGGGGTGAAGAAGGGGCATTGGCTGGGGGAGTAGGAGGGACGGTGGAGGGGGTGCTGGCATGGGCATGATGGCCTGCACCTCCTGCAGCACACACAGGCTCACAAAAGCCCAGCTTGCTACCACCAGGGCATGCTATGACCAGCCATGCAGCACCACACCGTACATATTGTTGTACTACATGCGTACAAGTATTTGGAATAACTCCACTGGCTTGACACAGGGTGGGGCCGATACACAAATTAAAGGGCAGAGGGACTTGGCTGTGCTGATTTGCTCTTCAACACTTTGGCTATTCACGTCCACATCGATGGTCACTCTGTAGGTCAGGCAGGCACTCCTATTGATAACACTTGTAGCAACACTATTAGCCACAGCAGTGATGTCAATTGCAACATTAACAATGGCAACAAGCAGTTACACCAACATCACCTTCTATTTTTAACTTCAGCATGACTTTGCATGAACAATCCCTCATTTGGTGGTGGAGGCACAAGCCTTACTCATACAGATATTGTACACACACTTCGTAACAGTACCGTGGACGGTGAACCATAAGATCTGCTCAACCCCATAGCAGTGCCTCAAAGTAAGTTGAGCCCTCATGCTGGCGTGGGGAGACTGAGCAACCATGTTTGCAGCTTGGTACCAGGAGGAAGGTACAGACCAGAAAGGTGTAAGGAGCTTACCAGGGGTTGCTGCATTGGTGGAGGCAGCAGCAGGTTGGCTCCAGTGAGCTGCAGCTGCAGGCCTGCTGCGCAGGATTGATGCCAACCCCGACGAGGGGGCGCTGCCCTCAGGCTCTGCAGCAAATGCAGCGGGGCCGCTGCGCAAGCTGGACTTCAGGGCAGCGCCTTTGCCTGGCTTGAGGCTAAACTTGATGGGGCCTGATGCTGCTGAACCAGCAGGGGAGGCCTCCCTGAAGGTCACTGACAGCTTGCCTGCACCNCAGCAGCAGGAGCCTTGTTGTTGCTGTACTTGATGTTCAGATCACTCAGTAGCTGTTTGCAAATAGCAAAACCTCTCATTACAGATNTGTTCAGAGCAGGTAGCTGACCAAGGGCTCGATACGTGACTGCGCATAAGCCATGTGACGCAAGAGTGATGACTCGCAGGGTCTGTCTGCTTGCATGAAGGACCTCTGCACAGGAGAGGCTGCTGGAGGACTGCAAAGTAAGGTCTTGAACNACAGGCCGGATGAAAGCCATGAGGAGCTGCGGTGTGTCCTAGCAGTCATCCGTCATGGAGACAGAACCCCCAAGNGCAGTGTGGTCACAGCACAGCTGTCAGCAATGCTTCTGGCATTACTTGGGACTACATGATTCAATCAACTCTGCTTGATTCTGTCCCCTTGCAACCCTGAGGAAGTCACCAGCTGAGTCTTAACAACCACAACTAGCTGCAAGTTCGACCGTGCGTAGACACATGCAGGCTGAGCAGGTCACAATGGGATGTAAGAATTTATAGTGGGGACCATGTTGTGCAATGGAGACAGAAAAGCCCATGTAGTAACTTGCAGTTTCTGCGTGAGGCAGCTGTTCCAGCATCTCTGACTATGGTCTCAAGTACAGAGTATTTGAGCTGCAGACATTGCTCAAGTGCAACAGAAAGCATGCATACACCTCAACATGTTGCAAGTGCAGCATGCAAGGACTACGCAGTGGACAAAATCTCTGTGTGTCAAGTAACACATGCATCCTGGCAGCGCAATACAGGTTTGCCAGCAGACAGATGCTGCATCAAAGNGCTGTGGCCAACTGCATATCCATGCAAAGTTTAGCTGGACAGGCTTGCAGCATGGCACCACTTGCTTCCAATACACCAAAGCATCAAAAGCAGCGCCAGTTGCATGCTATGCAACATGTTGCAAAGAGGCTCCAATGTGTACATGGTGTACGACACCATGCACAACATGCGTGCATGCTTTCACTGTGCAATGCTGGACATACAGGATGTGGTTGATCACCTAGAGAAGACTCGTCAGATTTTGTCAGCAGAACAGCTCACAGAAGCTGTCCAACATGACATTGTCGCAAATGCTGAGCTATACCAGCGGTTGCAGTCTAACCCCAAAGTCAAAGTACATGCTGATGGCCAGTATGAATACAAGGTAAATGCATGCGTGATATGTGATTGCTTGCATAGCAATGAACTTATCCACATGTGGTGCTTGATGCGNATTCAGCTCCACACTGCCCCTCATCGCACCCCTGCATACAAGACACAGGACTTGCAGTCGATGTATGACATGTGTTTTGCAGTCCACTGCTGGCAGGCTGCTCATGTGGTGAACAACCCTCTCAGCTGCGCACTACCCCTCCATCACACCCCTGCATGCAAGATTGGATATTGCCTGATGAAGTGGCATTCTGCAAATCAACTTGCTGATTTTGAGAGGTTTAATGCCCCACTCAGCACCACACTACCCCTCACTCTGCATGCAACATGTGAGAGTGCCTGATTAAGACAGTGGGTTTCTACAGATTGGGGCTGGTGGCTTGAGAGTCAACTCTGCTTGCCGTTCTGTGTTACTCCACATGCTACTCTTGCCTGCAGGATTGCCCAATGACACAAAAATTCTGAGTGGTTGTGACAAGCATGCAAGCAGGGGGCATCATGTGCTCCCTCTTCTCAAGTCCTGTGAACATGCTGTGAACTCTAGTGGCTGTGGGGCGTACATTTCATGTCTAGCTGCTGCACATGTGACAGGCCATTCACGCAGCATCAAGAAGACGCATACTGCATTGCCATGCATGCCAGGAAATGCAACAACCATGCGATGACATTGCCATCTGCTGGTAGCAATAGCCAGTGATCAGTCCCACAACTATGTCTGCAGCGCCGTAAACCAACATCAGTGGAAGCGTGGATGTTCAGGGATGCGCATCATGCAAGGTCAATGGTGACAGCCNTGAAACAGTGGCTGGCATACCTGTACATTCATTGTTCCTGTTCACAGTCCCTTTTGCTGTGATTGAGGCACGTCCTGCTTGTTGTGTGGTGTGGAGAAAGGAGTAAGGGGCGGTCCGACAGAGCACGATGTCGTTTTGCCTTGCTTTGCAGCGCTGCCATGTTTTGGACGACGTAAAAGCGATGAGTCAAAGATTGTGACCGGAGTTTGACCTATGCAGCGAACTATCCCGTTAAGTTTGCGTTCTACACTGTGACCTTCCCCGGGATTGCACAGACCGCTCAATGCGTGTGGTGTGACGATGCTGAGCAGGCAAANGTATTCCCACAGTAGCTGTGTACAGTGAGGCTGACCGACATGCTGCGCATGTGCGCTTGGCACAGCAAGCGTTCTGCATTGGTCCGCCTCCTGCCAAGGAGAGCTACCTTCAGAAAGATCGAGTCTTGGAGGTGCCCACACGTGGTTGCTGCCCAACATGCACTGTTGTCATGTATGTATGCCCGCTGGTTGCTTCACTCATGTTGCAGCAACAAGCTGTAGCAATGAACCAGCAATACATCGCGTCTAGCAATCAGCAACCGCATAAATGTTGTGATTCACNAAGTCGTATACAGGGTGTAGGGGCTGTCTATTGTTGAAAGCACAATGCAAAAACAGAAGTAGCAGTGACAGCAAAACAGCAATGCTAAGAAGCGCAACTGAAGAAGCAGGTGGCATCTGGAAGGATGTTGCCAAGCTATCAGAGCCAGATCTAGCCAAAATGGTAAACACCATCATGCCTTTCAGTGTGACTTTTTGGCTTCAATGAAGCAATCAATAGAGCTTTTAACACTAAGCACAGGGTGGTCGCTGATGCTTGCACGCTGGTCAGCTTCCCGGTGGCTGAACTNACAAAGGTCAGCATGACGCAGAAGGCAGCTGTACAGAACTAAATGCAAATCTGCTGGTAGCACCTGGCAGATNCAATGCTGACTGCCACTGCTGCTGCGCTTTGCACTACCAATGCTTTTTGACTGACCCTCCGGTGGCAGGAACTGATTCCAGTAGTCATCCTCTGACATGGACTCTGACCCTCTGCCTGCTGCTGTGGTACTGTCACTGAGATGAGAGCCTGCCACAGAAGACGGATCAGCAGATGCTTGCCAGTCTCCTGCTGTCTGACTGTCCTCAAGCCTTGCTGTGCTTTGCAGACTGCGACTACCACGCTGATCTGCATTGGCGCTGTTACGTGGCGTGGCACCTGTTGACCTCAGAGTTGGCTGAGACTCATTATTCAGTAGCCACTCACCGCTGTCACCGCTATCAAAGGGGTCTCTCTGCTCTTGTCGTGCTTTGCGCTGGTTTCTGAAATTGGTCGCAGGAGGTGCTGGCTGCTGCTCATTGTCAGCATGCATGACGTCACCGCCCTGAAAAGCAGGAGACCACTGTNGGTGACAGGACCTGCAGCTCACCAGCGTAACTCAACAGGAAGTTTGTGCTCCAGCAGTCAGCAAAAGCGTACACTTGTACCCTTTACAGCAGACTGCTGCCAGCACACAACAAAGCTCTGGAAGCATGCTAAACAAACACTACTCAACTTAATGACTGACGCAGCACTGCACTACACCGCAAAAACAACCAGAGTGAATGCTCATAATAGCAAGTAGGGGCAAGTATATATATGGCCTTAACACATGACCATAGCAGTGCAGCATTGCAAACAGTAACAACTACCTGCATGCTGGAACATGCAAGGCTAGCTGCATGTCTTCATCATATTGCATGCTGCAAGACTTAGCCGTAACATCTGCCAAACAAAACCTGTGCCATGGCACTCTGCAGTGCATGGCATGTAACATAGTCACCCTTGATCAAGCAAGATACAAGCTGAATGATCGTTCCTGCTCATGCCATGAGAAGCATCAGCCTTTGACCGCATTCTTGAGGCCAAGTGCTTGTACAGAAGTGCAGGCGACTGTGTTGATGATGTCAGCCACTGTGCAGCCTCTACTCAGGTCATTGACGGGCTTTCTGAGGCCTTGCATGACAGGCCCCATTGCAATGGCCCCAGTGGACTGTTGTACTGCCTGCAAGCAGTCACAACATACAATGTCTTTACATCAGCTTGAACACAAGACACAGTAGTTGTCTGACATCACTCTGTATGATGCCTGGTACACATTTCCTACACACTACTTGCTGCCTTTCAGTGTGCCCGGTTTATTCTCAAGTATGCAGTGGCAACAGTTGCACATGTGCATGCATCCCAAGTTTGAGTCAGCCTGTACTCCAAACCAGTAAGAATGCAGGGCATGCACAGCAGCAGTGGAGTGTGGGCACATGTCCTATCCAGATCCAGCCTGTTCCTGTGAAAGCACGGCAACTTCATGTAAACCGACATTGCTCAACAGGAAGCTGACCTTGTAAGTATTGTTCCCAGTATTGAGGTCAGGGAAGATGCAGACATTGGCTTGCCCTGCAACCTCATTCTGCTGCTTCACCTTCTGTCGTGCAATCTCAGGGTCCACAGCTGCATCATACTGGATGGGGCCTGCAAAATCACACCAGCACTACAGTGTCTGCAGCAGGATGCAGAGGTGAATCCTGTACAAGGCATAGTGACAGTGCTCTGCATTGGGGAGCCACTGGAACGTCCCGCAATGCACACAGAAACAGGTTGTGACAGCTACTAGGGCAGGTGGGTTGACAACTAAATACAGCAAAGTCTTTGCAAAATCTGACTTCAGACAGGGCAGGGCAACAAGGGCAGGGCAGGGTACACAGGGTGAAATGACCTTCACCTGTCAGCCACAGTGCAACAACATAAGAGAGGACGAGTCTGTGATCAGGCTGAGTGTGAGGGTACCTTCAAGATACAGGTCAGGGCGCAAAGACTTGGCCTTGTCGACGGCAGCCTTCACCTTCTCCACCTGAACACAGTCACTGGAGCGTAGTAAGGCTTTGGCTCTACAGCTCAGGTGCATACAATCAACTGCAACATGTCTGCCAGCTGCTCTTGCACAGTGTCTGCCCATCACCAACCCACATCAATGTATGTCAATGCAATATATGTCAATGTGTGTGAGTGCTTGGTCTCAGTGCTGTCTGTTGCAAAGCTCTAGACAGTCATGACATGTGTGCCCTGGTGGCGATGTGATCATGAGTGACAGTTTTCTGTGCTGCAAAAACTCTCAGTTGCATACTGCAGGCCATGCTATATCTCACTGCGTGATGTAAATGCTGATGCACTACATCGCAGGACAGCATGTGCAGCAGCACGACAACATGTTGCTGCGGCACTGATTGCCAGGCAGCTCATTGCTGCAGTCAGTCTTGACGCAGCATGCGCAGCATGCATAGCACGGTGTCATAGCATGCCTTGCTGTGCCACAGGCCAGTGTAAGGACAGGCCATTGTTATAGCATGGTACTGTCATGAAAAGATGGTGTTGCAGCTGCACTGTTGATACAAGCATGTAGGCACAGACACCATGTATCCAAACCAAATGTGGGAGCGTGCTGGTGCTAGATAAAAGTCTGGCATCAGACAGGTCCTTGAGGCGGACCACACAGCGATCTAAACACAAAGTTGCAGCTGTGCTGGCTGATGAAGGCACAGCAGGCAGAAGGCACACTACAGGTTCCAACATGGGGGAATAGTACTGATGGTCCTGCCCCCCAGAACACGCCATTGCTGTAGGACAGCAGCACCAGAAGGACAACACATTGCAATTTTGCTAGTAGATATAGGCATAGCAGGCACAGCACGTACTGACAGGTATTGAGGTGGAGACATGGTTGTATACCTGGGGTCCTGCACCAGACACTCCAGTGGAATAAGACAGCATGGCTACTCGAGGGGCCACGCCAAAGGCCTGCGCTGTCTCAGCACTTGTGACAGCAATGATGGCCAGCTCCTCTGCTTTAGGTTCCACATTCACTGCACAGTCACCGTACACCAGCACCTGCAGCATGGATGGTATAGTTCATAGTCATTGCTCAGCCACCACCAACCAGGATTTGGCAGCAGAGAAGGTGTGGTTTGCCTTTTCACACACGGTCACCACAGACCAGCACCGGCAGCAGAAAAGGCGTTGTTCCGTATCTACTGCACATTCACTACAGACCAGCACATGCAGCACATGCAGCAGAGAGATATGTATGCTCATTTCATTTGCCAGGCAGGAGCAATCCTTTGAAGAGGGGTTGCAAAGCATGGCAGGCATGTGATGTGCATTTACAAGCATATGCGCACACACCATGACATGCTGAACGTGTGGTGCTGGAATTGAGAGCGTGGCTGAATCATGCGTGTGGTCAACAGCAAAACCAGTAACTTGTGTTGTTGGGGATAAACATGCACAAATGTGAAATGTGGGCATTGCATGCTGTGACAGCATGAACAAAGCCAGGTAGCTTGCCTTGTCTGGAAGGCACATGAAGAAGATGCTGGACACCAGGGGGCGCTCCTTTGACTTGAGAACCTGCGGCAGGCAGCCCGGCTCACTGCATCTCAACAAACGCAAGCTGTGCTACAAACAAACATTACTCGCTGTGTGTAGAGTTGCATCAGGCACTTGATCATTCACAGCTCACCACGACTGCAGGTTCTCTGACCCTGCTGTCATGCTTGCAGCATACCAGGTACATGCCAGTAGCATCGACAGCTAATCAGGACAGAACCCAAGTGTGTTTGCAACCCACTTGCTACTAGCAACAGCTGCACCGGCAGCACCAGCAACAGCTGCACCGGTAGTAGCACCAGCACCAGCACCAGCACCACCACCAGCACCAGCAGCAGCAGCAGCACCAGCACCAGCACCAGCACCAGCACCAGCAGCAACAGCAACAGAGCAGCAGCAGCAGCAGCAGCAACGGCAGCAGCAGCAACAGCCGCCCCAGCAGTTGCTTGCCTGGAGAGCAGGTCTGATGGTGTTGGCTGTGGTGGTGGTGGCTCCCGACACCATGCCATCCGCATCATCAGCCAGCACCATCAGAGTCCCAAACACATTCATGTCTGTCAAGTTGTCCCGGGCTTGCTGCTCTGTCAGGCCCTTCTTCTTCCTGGCCTCGCACAGCAGCTGGACGTACTTGTCCAGCTGTGCANATGTGCATGCAGTCATGACTTGATACAGCCAAGCAGACGTGTCAGGTGCTATATTGCAACAGAAGTCGCTGGATCAGCAGACACTCTCAATGCAACCGTCTCGTGTTCAACTGCTGAATAAAGTGCTGGTGCAAGTGCACAGCGGCCTTTCCACCCTTTTAGGTTTCTATCCTGTTGGGTAAACCCTAAACCCTTAGGGCGCTGACCTATGTCTGGTCTGATGCGGGTGCAGAGATTGGCATTGAAGCCTTTACTAATCCTGGCAATTGCCTCCAAAGCCTGCTGTATCAATGCGCTGGGGCTGGGGCTGTTGCTAGCAGCCCTGCCCTCGACTGCTGCTGCCAAGCTTGTTTCAACCTGCATCATTTAGCACAGCAACCTTACGCAGCATCAAGTACCGTTGCTGCTAAACTGATGAAGTACAAGCTGCAGAATATGAAGTAGCAGCAGGCGCCTTGTGGGCCTCTCACTACAGTTGCAGGTACTGTCCAAGCAAAGATCTGGCTGCAGCAGGGCCCATAATCGAGCTGACTTTGATTTAAAAACTTTCGGTGAATACATGCATGCATGCGTGTCTGTGAGGCAAGCACCGATCAGGTGCTCAGCTCAGCTCAGTGGTGCTCGTATGTGAGGTGCTGGTGTATGAGAGCCTGCAGCAAGGTAGTGACATACGCCTGCTGCTCAAGAGCTGAAATGCATGGGTGGACATCCTTGTTCAGGTAGAGGTGTCACCTGGTGTACAACAAGGTGTAGCAAGCCAGCAACATAAGCTTGATGCTTGTCAGCTGGTAGCTGGTATGCATGTGCGGCCATAGCCGATGAGGGATGGATGCCCTGTGGCGTATAACAGGGCCCAGCAAGGCAAGCTATGTCGCCTGCTAGCTCATCAGCTGGTATGCATACATGGCCATGATTGAACAGTGTGAGCATCACCTGGTTTGTGAGAGGGCGCAGCAGGGCAGCCACGTAGGCCTGCTGCTCATCGGCTGGCAGCTCCTCCTGGCCCAACAGAAGCCCCACTGCCTCAAATGCATACAACCTACAGCACCACAAAAGGGTTGCGGGTCAGGGTTCAGGTTTCACTCGTGTCTAGCTTGATGATGTTGGCCCAACAGAAGCCCCACTGCCTCAAAAGCATACAACCTACAGCACCACAAAAGGGTA
>KN805269.1:0-45493 GCA_000818905.1 Trebouxia gelatinosa | reverse complement strand
CAGCACAGCACAGCACAGCACAGCACAGCACAGCACAGCCTGACCTCCAATTGTATGCAGCAATAATCTTGCTAGGCAGCCAGACTTCAAAGTCTCGGATCTCATCTGGAGATTCCTTCAAACCAGGTAGCTCCTCAACTTGTGATTTGAGGAACAAGGCCACGTTCTTCATGCTTCTCTCACTGTTCACCTGCTCAAGGCACAGCTCATCAGCCAAGACATGCTTGTGCCACAACCCAGCCTGATGCAGGTTGCCCAGAGTGTGCCTCACACCCTTAAGCAGGCTTAGCACAGCTCAAGTCATGCCGCTGCTGCTGCTGTCACACTCATGCACTGATCTCAAACACAGCACTTTCCAAGAATGACATGACGCAACCAATGGTCACTGGCGGCTGATGAAACCCACATGCATGTGATTGTTCAGTCAGCAGTGGATATGATGCGTTGCAATTGAGTCTTTTGGACTCTTTGCCTAGGATGAGTGTTGCAATGCAATGCTGCAACAAACTTAATCCATTTGTACTTACCCTCAAGGCGTACCACTGCAGCTGATTTTTGCCAAGGCTTCCGTAGTCAATGTGTGTCCTGTAGCCATGACAGCGCTTTTTGAGTGTTTGTATAGTATTGAGGCAATCAGGCAGTCACTGCTGTCAACAAGTAGCAGCCCACTATGTCACATGGGTCACACAAAGATGTGCCATCAGAAGAGACCTAGTTGAGTTTGCGCATATATGGTGCTTACCCTTCATATTCACTTTGTTTCACAAACAGAGCCTCCCTTGCGAGCCAAGCTTTGTCTCGATGAAGGTGCAAGTTGTTGTAGCTTGAGCGATAGTACTCCTTCTCTGCCGTTTGTTTATCAAGCTCTCTCTGTGCAGTGACAGCCCTTGCTTTCTCTAGTTCTTGACGCCTGGTTTCTTCACTTAGGCCCTCCCAAGGCTTGGGTACAGGAGGGGGGGCGGCTGGCTTAGCCGACTTGGCTCTGGGCTTCTTTGATTTTCCAGCAGCTGCTTCGCCCTTTGTTCCAGCCTGCACCAGTGGCTGTACTGATCTGCTGGCCCCAATGTGACCTCACAATTTGCTCAAACAGGTTACCATAGCGCCCAAAAAGGTCAGTAAGTGTTGATAACACTTGACATGGCAATGCACATGCTCTCATGTCTTGGATATGCAAGCACTTGAGGCGCTTAGCCATGTGCAGGCTTACAGGTCAACATATGTACGCTACAGCTGCAAGGGTGAATGTAAGGCTGACCCCACCTTGCTTTTCCCATCTTTGGTATCTGCCATATGGTTGTCCAACATATCATCATCTGACATATCATTGTCTGACATATTGTCATCTGACATGTCATCATCAAAATCATCATCCTCATCCTCATCAGACATGTTCATGATGTCTCTATAATATTGAACATCATCTACATCATAATCGATGGCATCACTGAAAAAGAGTTCTTTCGGCTCCTCTCTGGCTGTTGTTTCCAGATGCTGAGTCTGAGCAGGCTGGGGGTCTGTAGCCAACTTGTCTGTGGTGCTGTCTGACAGCCCCTGCTTTTGTTTAGCCTGCTTAGCTGGTTTCGGTTTAGTGGTCTTGGCTGGGGTGTCCGATTTCCTGGGTCTTCCACGCCCACGCTTCACTGGAGCCTCTGCAGCTGTAGCTACAGTTTGGATTCTGACTGAGCGAGGTCTTGCGAAGTATTTGCATGTGTGCAGGTGCAACGGCAGGCCCGTTTGTCGACCAGATACCGTGCGCATTCTCCTATACCAGCAGTGCGTCTGACGACACTTCCTAATGCAATGACTGTGGTTGTGCGGCTTGTAGTGTGTAGCAGGCCGGTTCCGGTCGCCTGATTCACGTTCACAACAATGTTGAGATAGGGCGAGCGTTACACGAACCATTCTTGTGGGATGATTGTTGTTCAATGTGTCGTTGTTGTTCAATGTGATGCAATGTATCGATTTACTGTTTTGAAGTCGAAGGTAGTGAACGTTCAAAAGGCGCGACCACATTGCTGATGCATGCGCAACATTGTCAGTTCGCATCAAATATGCATGGTTGGTTTCGAGCTGACCTAGGCCTGTGCTCATGCTCAACTGCTTACAACACAAGGTTACTGCTTACGATGTTGTGGGATCCACTGTATCGTTGTACACTCACATGTATCACTGACTGTGAACAATAACAACAACAACAGCGACAACAGCAGTACTCAACTGGTAAGGGTACAGGTAAGCTTGCATTGCACAGGTTTTTAACAGCAATCTACATGGTAGCGGTCCGTGTCAATGGTCGACGCTTCGCCTGTGCTCTAGAGCCAGCTGTAAGAGGCATGTGTGACAACTTGAAACTCGGGAGTCTTGTCAAGCCACTCTTGCGGCGTAGCATAGCCGAACCGTTTTCCAAGATACTATCCTCGTCATCTTCAGAAAACACCTCTGTGATAGTTGGCAGAGCCTGAGAAGTAGCGCGCTTAGGCATGGCAGACAAGGCTGCACCCTCTGCACGCTGGCCAGCTGCACTGGCTGCCTCCAGCAACCGATCCTCTTCCCCATCGTCATCACCCACATCCATAATCCACGAAGCTGGTGCATGCTGAGATGCTGCAGATGCTGTGAAGCTGAAAACAGCTCTGGGCTTCAGACGAGGCTTTTGTGCTACACCCGTACTGTCCATCCCAGCTGTTCCAACTGCCTTGATGGACTGCTCACTGGTGGTTGATACCTCTGGAATGGAAGACAAAGGCTTGCTTGCTGATGTAGCAGTGATGCTGATTGGCGTTCTGACAGGAGTGAACTTGGTGGACTTGCTGCCCATACTTGTCATGAGCTGCTTGGCCATCATGTTCCAGTCAGGGTAGCCCAGAAAGGCTTTCAAAGCATAGCGGAACAGCCAATGCCAGGGGTGGTCTGCTGTGCGGGAAATGACTGCATAACCGCACTTCTCGTACATGTGCACTGCCACCTTGTTCTCTGCTGCAACCTACATGTCATGTCAAACATTGAACAGCCCGCGTAGCATTGGTATGGGCTTGCAGCATACAGCAATACAGCGTCTGTGCAGCTGTGCTGTGCCACGCAAAGTGTACTGCTTGGGCATGACACCCACAGTGGAAAGCTGTGAAAGGGAGCATACCCTCAAAAGCATTCGACACTTGTCAGCATCAGCAAGACTCGGCACTTCTCTCAGCATGATAGACTCAGAAGTCTGCTCAGCCCAGCGCATCAGCATTGAGCCTACTCCCTTCCCCCTGTCGCAGATCATGCTTTGGTCAGAGGGCAGGTCAGCAACTTGCACCTTTGATGCTGGCTGCCATGTGCAAGGTTGGTAGGTATATGCTGTTGACAGTGTCAAGCAACTATAAAGGCAGCGCCCACTTTCGCAGTGAGGAGCACTCTATCTATTTGTAGCAGGAGCTTGTCTTTGTAGCAGGACCTGAGGACATACCTTGCTGTAGGAGACACTGCGATGAAGTCAATGAAGGAATCACCAGGGTACAAGGCATCACACAACATGTGGTCATAGCAAAAGTTCCAAAGAGTAGTGATAATGCTGGTTCGCTTCCACACCTGCTGGACACTCAGCTTGTTTGATTGACTGGGCAACAAGTGATGCATGCTATGACCGATACAGCAAAAGAGACCAGGACAGAGCTGGTAAGTAACTATAAACGGTGCTGAGTCAGAACAGAACAAGGCTGAGCAGGTGGTCAGCTTGCCTCCCAGTACGTCAGGTGCTCCTCGTCCTGCTCCCACAAACGTAAGACGACAGCACCCAGAATGGTCTCTCCTTCCCATGCAACGCCTGCAGCGCGCCATACGTGCCTGACCAGCCAAATCGCCGGCACTCAGATCGCTTGTAGTGGCAGTCGCAGCACGTGGCTGTTGTTTCGCGGACACATAGCAGCTGCAGCATCATTGCGCACCTATCTGCGCCCAGAGATCCGTATTCCGATACAGCTCTTCAGTCTCGATATCTATATACTGCTCTGGAGTCTGACCTGCACCCCGTACCTCAGCCGCAAAGTTGCTCGCTGTCAGCTGCACAACCGCCAAACAGTCCGCCCTACTCCGGGGGTTCCTGATTTGTATGACGGTCTTCATCGAATGCTTCGCAAGCTGCAATAGNCCCCCCCCCCCCCCCCCCCCCCCCCCCCCCCCCCCCCCCCCCCCCCCCCCCCCCCCCCCCCCCCCCCCCCCCCCCCCCCCCCCCCCCCCCCCCCCCCCCCCCCCCCCCCCCCCCCCCCCCCCCCCCCCCCCCCCCCCCCCCCCCCCCCCCCCCCCCCCCCCCCCCCCCCCCCCCCCCCCCCCCCCCCCCCCCCCCCCCCCCCCCCCCCCCCCCCCCCCCCCCCCCCCCCCCCCCCCCCCCCCCCCCCCCCCCCCCCCCCCCCCCCCCCCCCCCCCCCCCCCCCCCCCCCCCCCCCCCCCCCCCCCCCCCCCCCCCCCCCCCCCCCCCCCCCCCCCCCCCCCCCCCCCCCCCCCCCCCCCCCCCCCCCCCCCCCCCCCCCCCCCCCCCCCCCCCCCCCCCCCCCCCCCCCCCCCCCCCCCCCCCCCCCCCCCCCCCCCCCCCCCCCCCCCCCCCCCCCCCCCCCCCCCCCCCCAGCGGGTACAGCCAAGTCACATAACATCAGGTATAGTATGCATGCATGTTTCCCTATCATCGCAATGCAATGCAGGCAATGATAGCAGGGGGCAGTGGGGAGTACTGCTCTTCGGCTACCACCCCTGCCGGAAACAAGTCCTGGATCTTTGATGTCGGCCCTGGGGCCAACCATAGCTTGATTGAAGAAGAGCTTAACTTTCCTCGTGTGGTACGCTATAAAGAGCCCATGTACTTTAACAGCCCAATTTGTTACTTCTGCTCTGTCCTAAGTGCATCACAGTGTATTCTGTCCTCCACTGGACGTGACCATTGTCGTTTGTGCAGATGGGTGAGCTAACGCTGCTGCCAGATGGACGCCTCTTCCTAGCCAATGGTGCCCAGATAGGTAAGCCCCTCTTCCCCCTCCCGAACTCCCTGCCGCTCCGTCCATGAATGTGTGTGCTTGTGCAGTACATGCGTTCATACACCTTATCCTAACGTTGACACAAAGCCTTGAGGCTGCACTGCCCTTGACTGCATGACTGGGACACACTGTTCAACATGCCTAGAGCTTTGTGGCTGCCCCTGCCCCCTCCGCGAAACTCACCCAACCCCCTCCCCCCCCCTCCCCTATGTTTCTGCCTAAACCTCAATGGTATTTCTCGGCTGCAATTGTGAAGCCCAGCTGCAGGTTCTGAATACATGTTTTGTATATATGCATGTACCACTTCCGATGGTTGTGCCTAAACCGATGCTAGTGCACCATGTGTATAGCAGGGTTGTTGACAGATTGGTGTGTGCATGATAGTAAGACATAAACAAGAGCAGAAACCCTGCAATGCTGGCGCTGTGCATGACCTCCAGCAATGTGTGATTGTACCTTATTATGCATGCAGGCATTGCTGGAGGAGCAGGCCCTGCATCATCACAGGGCACGGAGGGTACCACAGTGGCAGAGATGTACGACCCGACCAAGCCCATTGGACAGCGCTGGTCAGTTGTGGCTGACAGCAAGATCTGGCGCCTCTATCATTCAGAGGCCTTCCTTACCCGCAACGCCGAGGTCTTCATCTCGGGCAGCGAGTCGACTGCCGAGCACCGAGTACNCTTCAAGTACATTGGGCGTGTCTGTGCTTTGCTTGTACATGCACTGCCTCCAAATCCTCTCATGACAACCTTTATTCCCCTTTCCTACCCAGCTTAATGCCTGAATNATCACGTCGGTTAAGCTAGCAAAATTCCGCGCCCGAGCTTTTGACAGCTAGCGCGCATAAGTCTGATTGGGTTGAGCCATTTGAGTGCCTAGCGTTGACAGCTGAAGCAGGCACAACGTGCAGTCCCTGACACTGATTTCTGGCAAACTAGCGTGTGACCTAATACTGCCACTGACAGCTGTCGCTGAAATTTCGGCTTAGTGGAACAGCGGAAACGCAGTCGCCTGGTGTGANCTAATTTGAGTTGCTGTTGCAGGAATGCAGAAGTCAGCAATGCTTTCCAAGTGGATCTGCATGCCTTGCATGTTGACGAGGCTCTATACAGTTTGGAGGGAACCATCAAGGACCTGCAGAGGTTCAAATGTAAGCTCAATTCTCACTCTGGTCTGCTTGCTGGTGCATTGGTTGGTTGCCACAGAGCATTGACAGCGATGCAAGGACAGCACTGTATTGAGCACATGACAAACGTGACTTGCCATGTGTGCTGTTGCCTGTTTGGCTTGCCGGTCATTCCAGCAGCTGCATGTGCTTACATACTATGCTCTGGTGCAAGGACTGCACTGCTTGACGTATACCATAGCCGGTAGTCACCCCTCTTCATTGCATGCTTTGAACAAATTGGTGGCATTACTGCAGGCACATGGATGGTAGAAGTCATCACTGGCAAGGGACTNCTGCAGCCAGCAGCGCTGACCAGACAGGTGTGCTTGGTGAACCTTGACACTGTGCTGGTCACAGCATTCATTGCATACAGCCACAGTATATATTGTGCGCAGTGGCGCATGCCAGTTGTACGGCCTGATCATAGCAGACTACTCTGTCAACTGCACTGTGCACACTAACTCTACACTGATAGCACTTGTCAGCATCAATCACTGCAATGCTTACACCACAGNACAACAAGGTGATGCTCAAAAGCACATGTATGGCGGTGTAACAAGGGTGAATGGAGCGGCACACCTTGGCTGCTGACAGCTACTCACTGCCAAGCCAGCTTGCAACATCAGCTGTGTATCGACACTTCATTTTCTTTCAGGTCCTGTCAGTTGTGGGACTTCTGCAAGATGAGACTGACCCAATGGTATCTGTCATGAAGGTNTGGTTAAGAACAATGAGGAGCTTGTGTACTTGGTATGGGTCACACCACATGCATTGCACTGACGCTACACTTCTTTTCCTGGAGTGCCAGCCATGCTCCTGACCTTAAAGCTTCTTTACAAGGGTTACTTAGCCTGATTTGTGAAGCAGGGCTAGCTTTGCTATCAGAGACCTTGTTGCCTACCCATGCCCATCAGGACAGAACATGCAGCAACTGATGTCTACTTGCAAAATTGTCGACACATGTGCAAACTCATGTTTGATTGCAGGACATTGAAAAGGGTTGTCAAGCGAGACGACGACGTCTGCCTTGATGACGGACTGCCAGGCTGGGACAAGCCAGCTCAGTAATGATATTGGAAAGGCGTGAAGTAGTTATTGAGCATTGCAGCATGTCATTGTGTTTGCTGCCTGTATCGTTCATGGACCTGAGAAAAGGAGATGACATGCAACGCCAGACCTAGAGTAGTATCTGTAACAAGCAAGGAAAAGTCGTAGACGTGCTTGTGTGGCCATAGCCACATGTGTGTCTGTACTTGTGTACACCAATTGCAAGTACAGTAGACAGGGTCCTTGACGCACTCAGGCATCATCAAGCATATTCGCAACGTCCTAGGCTGTTCGAAAGGGTGTAACGCAATGTTTGTCACATATATTCATCTGAGTCCAAGTTGGCCGAGGTTTGTCTGGCCGGCAATGCCTGCATGCAACCCTGTGTTGACTTCTGCTGCCTCAACAGGTTGGCAAGTCGAATTTGTGCACTGTCAGCAAGAGGCTTACTCATTCAGAGGTGTGCTATCAAGAAGCGTTAGCATCTGACCAGAAATCACGTCTCTTGGAGCATGCCAGTGCGCATTGCGGAAACGTGCATGCTTACCACAAGATGTCAAGATAAACACAAGATATGAGATATACATGGCAAGTCTTGAAGAAGAAGAGCCAGACCTTAACCGCAACGTATCAGTCATCGCTCAATGCAGAGCCAGCAGGCACTGCAACAGCAATCAACTTTGCCCGAGCCAAAAGCGACTGCCTCACGCAGTGGCGTACGCCAGTCGTAGAGCACAGAAGCGGCAGTGATTTCGCATCAAGCTCCTGCGGTCTGTCACCGCTAAAGCAGGAGAGCAGGTTATACGATGTGAGAACGCCAGTAACCGTGGAGTCTTGTCAGGTCGCAAGGAAGGTCGGACAGTCCTCGTGCAAACGTTGTGTATGGCCATGTGGCGTGGTAGCGACGACACTCACACAGCCGAAACGGCTTGTGTGCCAAGTGCGCAAAGCAGGCCTGTGCGCCACATATTGAGGTCAAGGTATCCATATGAAGGTAACAGCGAGTAACTGCCTGGCTCTTGTCTTTGCAATTGCGAGGCCCGTCAAGATGTAGACAGCACATTCCTCGCAGGGTTTGTGCAAATATGCGGGGTTCTGCTGGGTATGTTGGTGGTTTATGGTGCCGTATTAGCAGCTATTGGCAGTCCAGCCAGGGTACATGAGCCAGTCTGGTGTGTCTGTGTGGTCTGGATATGTGCACAGGCTGCTGGCTATCTTGCATGCAGAGTGAGTATGCATGATGAGTGGTTGTTAATAATCTGCCTCGCATGCCCCCAATCACTACCTAAATGCCTGACATTTGCTACCTGCAACTGAGGCATACTGGAACTGAGCAGCAGGCCTGCTGAGCCACCTTGTACTGCAGCACACCGGCTTGACGGTGACACTAAATGCACCGACAAGTTAGACCAGAGCAGTGGTTTTCAGTCTATGCGCTGTGGTGTATTGCAGGTAGGGCTGCCACCTGTTGTCGGTATGGTGGGAGTGGGGCTGCTGCTGCGCAATGTCGGTGCAGAGCTCAATGTGAGGCCTGGCCTACTGAAACATTCTGTTGTGATAATGGTCCAGTATCGTCATGTATGCCAGCATGTTCAGCTTTATGCCATTGAATCCGCTTTTCTGCTGCCATCAAGTGTGCCAGCATATTTTTGTGCAAGTTGCAGCATGTTTTATGCTGTTTCAAGGAGTATTGTTGTGGCAATCAATGTACCTCTGCTCAAGCTGTCAAGACACGATGATATATTGCGTGTACCCTTGGTTTGCAATCTGCAGAGCCTCCCCTTCATGTGGTCAGTCAAGTTGCGGTATGCTGGCCTAGCAGTCGCACTGCTGCAGTGTGGTCTGTTTGTTGACAAGGTACGCTTTCATTCTGCTTCGACAGCAAGGATATCACATCAGGCGTGTTACATGCTGTGGAGCATGTCCTGCAAGTTCTGCAGACTCGTGTACAGCTGTTGATTGCCGTGCTGTATTGCAATACGCTGGTCTACAGAAGCTGCGGTATCTGCATGCATGCAAGTTCAGTGTGTTGAAAGCAATAGCAAGCTCTGATGAGCGTGGTCTGCACAGCAAATGTTGCACAGCGTGTTGACTGCTCATTGACTGCGTCTTCTGTGTGCATGCCATAATGCCCAATTGCTAATGACCTTTCTGTAACAACTGGCCTGTTTGCTAAGGTCTGGTCTTACCTTTGAAAGGTGTGTATGACTTGAATGGTCATGCATGTTAAATACGATGCCACTTCAGACTTTGCAGACCTCTAGCACTGCTTTGATGTGCAGGCAGGGGGTGAGAGGTATCACCTGAGGCATGTGTTGCTGGCAGCAATGCCTGCTGTGGCAGAGGCTGCAGCTGTGGGGCTGTGTTTGGGCTTGTGGCTGAATCTGAATGTCTTCATGGCAATTGCTGGGGCACTTGTCTTGGCTCCAGTATGCCTTGCCCTGTTGCACACCACCATGCAGACATGGCAAGGGTGTGGATTGGGTGTTGGCAAAGGTGTGTCAAGATTCGCCACCTGAACACGTTGTTCCCCATCTGAAGGGGGATTGAATTCTTGACTGTCCTCCTGTGACACGTTGTAGTTCATATATGCCCACCACCTAAAGCACAACAACAGCAAATCTTCTGCTGCAGCATAATGTGATCACACACACTACAAGTATAAGCTGTGCGGAATAGTGTATTTGCAGTGTCAGAGACTGAGAACTATATAGCACCATGCATGACTTNAAGGACGCTGGTCTGGAAGCCGCACAAGCAGCTGTGCAGCGCCTGCAGAGACAGCTGGACAGTAGTGCCAGTACAAACACAAGCTTGAAGGAAGCTCAGGCTGAGTCTGAGTCCCTCAGGCAGCAAGTGGAGGAGTCAAATCGGAAGTACAGCACTGTCAAGCAAGCACGAGAAAGGGCTATGAGCGAGGTGCGCTGGTCATATGCCACAGCAGCACCTCCACAGCACACTCTCAAAGCTGGGTGGCGCCAATCTATGGCATACAGTGTGTTCACTTGCGTGCTAATTTAGCAATACGATAGCTACATTAATTACATCCACATGTCTGCTATTNAACAACGTTCGAGGGTAATGACAGCAGCATCGTTTTGAGTAAACATCCGGAGAAAGGACCTGGTGCAGTTGTGATACTACAGTGTACACGGGGTTTACACTGCTCACAAGTACTTGGAGTACTGTTGCAGTTTGCCCATTTGGGCTGCTGTGTCAATGGCAGTCAAGTGGTCCACAATGTAGGTGAAGCCAGCCATGGACGCCAGGTCAACAGGTCGCATCCCATTCTGCATTCACACGGCACTGTCACATGTAAGAATGGTGAGTCTACTAACTGCATGTACTGTCATGCCTCGTGGGGTCAGGCCACCCATGCGTCAGATTGGCATCTAAGCAGACTTAGCAAATCAACAACCAGAATCGCATTTGTGAACATGCTATCACAGAGTCTGTTTGATAAAAACTCCAATGTGCATGGCTGCCTCNTTGACATTGTACACCCCTCAGGCCTGCCCCCAGCAGATAAGCTACTGGTTGAAGCAGAGCTTATCAAGGCAAGTACCATGCGTTACAGCACAGCGCATGACAAATTACATAAGTAAAATGCACAGCCTTGGCCAATGCATAACACGACATGTTTCATAGCTGCGCTATGTTGTACCCACTTCCTGTCTGAGCTTGTTTTGCGGGTTGTAGTATCAGGGTCTGAGTGTCCAGGTCNCCAATCTGTTCGCCATAAACTGCAACCCATATGGCTTGTAGTGAAACAAATGCCAAGTCTCTGCGATTGCCGAATGCTTTGTGCAACACCACTTCTGCTCTACAACACCATAAGGCATTGCAGTAATTTGCCTTCCTAACATGAAAACATTGCATCTGTTTGAAGCAATGCCGACAGATCTCCTTTGCTATGTGCTTGCAGCAACCTACTTGTGTGCATATGCAGCTTGGAAGAAAGGGGCACAAAAACGCTGCATACTCACCAATGCTCAACTCATATAGATAGGTCGCTGCAATGCATTCACATCAAGCAGCTCTTGAGCAGACATGTGCAGTGCATGCCTTGAGGAGTTACTTACCACAGATTGTGANCATGGCAGCTTCAGCGCCTGGCATGCTGCCGCCAGCCATGATAGCCAAGTTCTCCTGCCACATGTCCAGCACAGCACCACGGGATGCATCACTTCCTACAGTGCCTCCAGCCGGCTGTGTGTGCGAGGCCTGACTACCTGCATAGCATGATGTATGAAATATCACATGTACGTGTGTCGCGTATGTATTATTGTTGCCAGCCATAATGGCTCGAGCTGGCCGGCGATGAACAGCAGACAGTGTCAGAGAAGACAGCTTTCTGGGATGTGTCATTGGCACACCATTCCGTTGTTTGGCTGTGTGTGCAAGGCCTGACCACTTGCATGATTCAAGCTGCTGTATTGGTAAGGTGGCTGCAATTGTTGCAAGGCACAAGACCCAGGTTGTCCTGCCATCAGATAGAGCAACACCTTCGAATGCATCACCTGTCATGGCCATGCTGCATGACTGTGTGAGCTAAGCCTGAGCACTTGCATGGCGGAAGTGATCTGCAGCATGCTGCTCTGCTGAAAGAATGTCAACTTGCTGAGGTTTGATGGTTGTGCAGGCAAACGACAGTAAAGCAGCAATGATCTGCTGTGCATGCCATGCATACTGAGCCCTTTGTGGCAGGTGCAATGTTGTATATGTTGCATGTCATGCATGCTATGATGTTGCAAGAATTATCCAGTAGCCTATTGTGTGTTTGCATGGCAGAGCTGGCGCTGTGCATGCTGAGCCAACCAACTTATATCGTGGGAATGTTCATAAAATGGCCGCAACAGCAAGACGTGGTGGAGATGCATATGTGTGTCATTACAAACATAGCAATATACTTGCCGCAGCCAACTCATCAGGCCTAGCGTGGACAGCACCTGCTGTGCCACACTCCAAACATGTGACACTGACTGCCGACGACTGAGACAAGCATGATATGCACAGCAGATAATGCACAGCAGATAATGCACAGCATAAAGGGTTTGAAACAACACGTGCATTCAGGCGTACTGTGCACAGCATGCTCTGCCACTCATCAGGCATCTGTCACTACATACCATTTTGCATGAGCTCAGCATGCACAGCATGACAGTCAATGACTTACCTGTAGCAGGTGTTTGGAAAGGTATAGCATGCACAGCATCAGCTCTGCCACTCATGAGCAGAGTGACGCTGTTGAGCGGGGTTCCTGCCACCGTGCTGCTCTCTGCCATGGCTGCTGCTGTCTCCACAAAGGCCTTATCCCCGCAGTGGCGAGCAAGAAGAAGAGCGGGTCCCCACAGCTTGCCTGCTGTTGCCACTCTGCAGCAAACAGCAAGGAGGTATGTTTTATGCTGTAAAGGCATTCTACACAGCAAAGCCTGGGTCAAGTAAAGCTTCCCTGTGCTCTGAAGCAACATCAAACGCATCTGCTAACAGCTGGACTGTGACTGACACCACCATTGCTGACCGTCATTCCCAGTGCTCACCACAAAGCAATGGCTTTGTCTGCACAACGTTGGCAGATTGCGAGCACATGTGTGCTGTTCCAGCGCTGTACCAACCTGACAGGCAGCTTGCATGAGGATGGATCTGGAGTGTTGTCTGCAGGTCAATGCGTGGCACCAAACATCAGACCATGCATCTCAATTATAGCCAGTACTACATTTGCAGAGCCTTGCGCTCAATTGCGAGGCAGGCTGGCATCAATACACGGCCAGACATGGCTAGCACATGGTTTGTGTACGGCTAGTAGGGTCAATATAAAACATGCCTCGAATTGTCTGCTTTACTCACTTGAGAGCTTGCTGCTTGTGTCCTGCCATGAGTAAGGCTTGCATGTGACCAGCCACAGCCTCCAGCTGCGAGGGCCCAGGCTGGGGCTGCAGCAAGGTGCCCTGCACTGCCCCCATGCTCATTCCCAGGGATGCAGACTCCCCCCAGGAATGATCCCCAGTGGTGTTGGGGACCGATGCAGGGGCTGTGGCTAGCTGTGCTTTCTCTGGGGCCAAAATAGCTGCAAGGGCCACTTCTGCATGACAAACAACAAAATAGGAAAGCTTGAGCAATGATGATATGTTTGAGATATAATGATCACAATTGATCACAATTGAGAAGCACAACAGAAACCAAAAGTATTTTGTCAGGCCAGGATTGTTGTTCAGTCTGGCAAACCCTTTCACATAGATCAATGGGCTTCTTTCCCAAATGATGATGTCAACATGGCAGTTATGTCCCATCTCTGCTTGAGCATCCGGCAACTCGACAATTTGTACAAGTCTGCAGGGTTTGACAATCTATCACATTGAGGTTGGCAAATAGCGCCATGAGTCATGCACTTCAAAGTAGTACAGGCTGAACAGTTCATGCATCATTGCTCATTGTTTGTATGTTGCACAAAAGATGCTTCCCTGGTATGCTACTGCCAAAAACGGCTGGATAGTACAGTTTGTCCACAAGCACATCGAGCCGTGTTCTGCTTGTTTATATATGCTTGTAACCACTGTGATCTTGGCACAACTGTATTGCGCTGCTAGGGGTTGTGCGCTCACCAGGACGCTTGTCATTGACATTGCCTGTTGCAGCATCTGCAGAACGAAGGCTTCCCTTGTGCTGACACAGGAGCTGCAAGATCTGCCACAGCATTTGCAGCTCTGCAGGCTTCGCACGTACACCAGCCTGGCTTGAACCGTTTGCAAGGACCGTGCTGATGAAGTTCAGAATCTGCACATGAGGTGCGCCATTGGTTTCAATCCCAACAGCCAGTGATGGCGCAGTGTGGTGAGGGCACATTGCAGCTGACAAAAGTGTGCTATGTACACACCATTTGTTGAATCAGGATGAGAATGCAGCGATACATGTGTCACCCACGTCAGTCACAGAAGACCACAGTCATAACACACTGTGCACACACACCAGTTGCACACTTGAGCTGATGATGGAATGCTGCAAGTGCAGCAAGCGCACTTGACAGCATACACATTGACACGTGAGGCTTTGAGGTTGCAGGTATGCCTCATGCATGCAACCATTGTAGGATTTAGAGTTGAGGATTCCACATGCAATGCTTTTGTGGGCTGGACCCTAGTCGGACCGTATCCACAAGGTGCTGCAGCTTGATATGTGACATACATGATGCAGCGCATGTGGCTATATTGTTGTATTGTACAGCAGCAACTGCACAGCGTGTTGCAGCTATGTTTTTCAGAGCAGTGGGGGCCACTGACCTTGTCTTTGCCTGTGTTGGGAAACAGTGGCCCAGGGAACTGGCTTAAGGCATGGTGATCTGATGTAGCTGAGGGCACCTGCAGTGCACATGAGCCAAAGTTAAGATGTAAGCTTCAATCACACTGGCTGTTGTGGATCACCATGTGTGAACACAGGCCTGCTGAGACAGGTGCCCAGCAAGCAGGATGTGACCTGGGGCAACCCAATGCACGGCAACCGTCAGTCAGCAGGTCCCAGCAGACAATGGCTGTGCTGAAATTCACAACGAAAGTTGAGCAGCCTGCATGGCAAAAGAAATGCCGTGCAGCTCCCAGCAATGAAGTGTAGCCCTTATGCGTTATGTTGGGACCATACAGGTAAGACTTGCTGAAATCACGCAACATCTAGCACTGAAGATAGCAAGCTGTGCAGCTCCAAGTCTGGCAGATGGCAGCAACAGCATCACTAAGCATCACACTTTGTACTGGCTCAACTTCTACCTGCCACTGCATGACAGTGTTGCCCACCTGATGTGATGAAGTCCCTTGTTGGTGGCTCTGGGCAGCTGTAAGCTGTGCTAGCAAATCAGGCCATGCCAAAATGCTGAGCTGTCCACCATTGGGCCCCATCAGAGCACCCATGTGACTGACTGCAGCATCTGCATATGTCATCAAGCAGCAGTACATGTACGAGTGACAAGCAACAATGGGCAAACTCTCAGAGCATAGCATGCATTCCACATGCACAATAGACCATCCCTGCAGCAGTTGCCAGTGCTGCAATGTTTCAATCGTTGACTCATTAGGCAGCATGCTGCAGATTGTGTTCTCACCTTGTGCATGCTGCGGCTGCCAGAGATACAGCTTGCCAGCAAAGCCAAAAGCCGTCAGGGCACAACAAGGCCGACCGTCTGCATTCCTGTTAGTGGCGCCCTGATCAAGGTATTCGTCTGTCCGCATCTCTGCATGCTGATGCACTGCGGCGGGGTTCCACAGTTCAGCCCCACTTGCTGCAAAGGGGGTCTGTAAAGGGGTTGCAGCAAATGGGTGCTGAGACTGAGGGTGGGCAGCAGCAAATGGAGTATACAGCTGAGCTGATCCTGGTGAAGGCGCGTATGGGGAGCTGGCTGTTGCAACCACAGCAGGCGGGTGAAACATCTGGGGCTGGAAGGGTTGTTGGCGTGTATGTGCAGCAAACCCACCAGCTTTGTTTGACGCTGACTGGGCTGAGGATGGTTGCTGAGCTGCATGCAGTGGTGCTGCATGCTGGGTTTGCTGTGCCCACATGTCCTGCTCAGCTGCAGCAAGCTGCGCCTGCGGTGCCTGCAAGTCTTGCTGAGGGGCAGCCTGCTGTGCCCACAAGCTCTGCTGAGATGCATCTTGCTGTGTCTGCTGTGCCCATAAATCCTGCTGAAATGCATCTTGCTGTGCCTGCTGTGCCCACAGCCCCTGCTGAGGTGCAGCATACTGTGCCTGCTGTGCCCACAAGTTTTGCTGAAGTGCAGCATGCTGTGCCTGCTGTGCCCACACATCATGCTGCGGTCCAATCTGCTGTTCATGCTGTGCCCACAAGTCCTGCTGTGCACTGCCTGCAGACTCTGATTGGGACCAAACGCCCATATGGTCCTGCTCAGCTGGTGTTCGATGGGCATACTCTGCAGTGCCAGCATCTTGGTCTGCATTTGAGAACATTGCTTCACCACTATGCTGAGCCCAATAAGGGTCTTGACTGACAGGTTGTAGAGGTGCTGGAGACAGGGGTGATGACACTGCCTGTGTCCTGACCGCCAGTGAATGCAACGGGAGAGCTGTTGAGCTGTAGCCCAGCAAATCTGATTGCGCAGCCTGAGTGAACTCACTGTGAGTCATGCCGGAGTCAGGTTGACCCAGTCCACTCATCTGAGACAGGGGAGGCGGCTGATGCAGATTTGCAGGTGCTGGCCTGTGCTGCATGAAGGGGTAAGTCTGCTGAGTCTGCTGAGCCTGCTGAACCTGGGCCATAGGCTGCACTGGAAACTGCAGCTCAATCTGCTCAGCCTGCTGAAAGCTTGAGGAGGTGTCAGCTTGATACTTAGCCTGTGTTACATACTCAGCAGGTGCCATTGATGGAGCAGCAGCATTCACGCCTAGTCCCTGCAAACCACCTGGCAGCTGTGCATCAGCCTGTTGTTGATGGATGACAGGCGCCTGATAGGTTTCAAATTGTTGCTCTACAGCAGTGCTGTGCTGTGTCATTGCGGGGGGGCTGTGCAGACTGAGTGTTGATGTGCTTCCAGCTGGGTGTGACGGCTGAGGGGGGACAAGGGGGTTGAGCAGTGCATGGGTGGGCTCAGACAAGCTGTCAAAGGGCTTCTTGGGCCCAATGCCCTTAGCTGGGGCTGTTGCAGCTGAGCTCTGCCCCAAGAAGGCTGCGTTGTGTGATGACTGTGCAGCACCAAATGCTGGTAAGCTGGAGTCACCAAAAAAGTCATTGTCATCTTCCTGAACAATGACAGCATACGTCTTGATCATTCACAAGACATCTCCATCTTTATCTCAAATCTGCTTGACGTTTGCAGCAACATAAATATGTCTTTGCCATGCATTTCAAGCCGCAATGGTGCAGAAGGCAACTACACTCAAACAGTGAGTGTAGCTTTAGCTGTGTTGCAACTTGCTGTTGAACGTGTTTGACAGGCAAACGCTGCCGGAAGAAGCGTGTTTCAGCTAAAGGGCTTTGCGCAGCATGGTCTGCATATCAAAAGGCACCCAGTACAGCATATTGACTTGTAAATGATGCAACAGTCACCTCAGTGACACCCCCAAAGGCTGCTGTCAGTGCACTGAACGGGATGCTGAATGGGATTTGCTGAGCATCTGATTGCTTGTCCTTGCCAGTGTTGTGTCTTCTGCCGTGAGGCTCTCTCCCCGGCTTGGCATTGTCTAACACCCCTGCCTGATGCTGTCCATCCTGCATTACAGCCTGCACAGCGTCTGTGCTTCTGACAGTCATTGCTTGTGCTTTCTCTTCCTCAAGCTGCCTAGCCTGATGCTGCGCATGTGAAGATTCCAATGACGCTAAATCTGTGCTGCTGGCCCTTAGCCTGACACTGGCGGATTCAGCCTCTGTGCCGACATCGCTTTCCTGAAGAGCTTCAGAGACTGACAACACGCTGTTGGGACGTGCTGCAGCCAAAGCAGCAGGTGTTGCTCCTGCAGGCACGTCGCTGGCTAACAAAGGCGCCAACGTAGGTGCACTGCCTGACATCACCAGTCCTTGAGTGGCGATGCCTGCTGGTACACTGCCTGGCTCAGTGCTCAAAGCAACAGCATCCTGATCAATGTTCACTGTGGTCTTGCTTCTGGCAGTTGACTTAGCAGAGTTTGTGACAGAGGGGGGAGGGCTCAGAGGGTGCTTTGCGCTACTGTGTGGGGCACTGTGAGGCGGAGACATTGCCCAGTCATGGAATGATGGCAGCTCATAAGACAGTTGGGCTGCTGCTAAAGGCGCCCCAACATCTGTTGCAGGAACAGACGGTCCCTGCACAGCACATGGCTGAGTCATGCAACATCTCAAAACGGTAGCAGCTGAAACCTGTAATAACAATAACAATGATCATAACCATAACAACAGTAACAATAATCGATGTTACACATCAATAAGGACGATAATGGCAAAAAAACGGTAATAATGATGATAACAATGGTGATGTCAACAATGACAGCAGCAACAACAAAAAGAATGATAACCTACAAATACAGCACTGTCATGTCCTGTCTGTTGCAGCTGCTGCATGAATATGACTTGCAAGCATCCCATGCATCTGTTGCAATTGCATGTGAGCAAGACGCCCACTATATCTGTCTGTAGCCCGTGACTGCAGCCTGTCTGCTACACAATGTGCGTTGTGAATCAAGCAGGCTTTACCTGAGGAACATCCTCAAACAACCCTAAAGGATCAGGTCTGAAGGCTTGATCAAGTGTAGAGGTACCTGCTGCAGTGCTTACATCATCTACAAACAAGCCTAGTGGATCCTTTGACATTTTGGTATCACCAGTGCTGGCAGCAGTTCCTGCATTGCGCAAGCATATCTTTGTACATGCTGTGTAGAGAGTTGCCAAGCAAAGCAAACATTGTTGTATCTACATATATCAATATAAATATAAGTGTATATTTTCAAAAAATATATATATATATATACGTCACAAAGTATTGTATGCACAACATGCAGTGCCGGTCTCACAGTGGCTGGTCAAGACCATAGCACTTGTTATATATCCACAGACTTGCGCTGTGGCAATGTGAGTAAGGCACTCTCATAGACTTCATGGTTCAACAGCAGTGAAACAGTGATTGGGATACCTGTAGGATACCTGTAGATGCAACAGGAAGAAAAGCAGCATCAAAGAAGTCATCTTGGTCATCTGCACCCTGTTGCACAAATGGCACGAAAGGTATGCTTGTCGCCTGGTTGCCTGCAAAGTCACACATTTTGGGCGACGGGGGGTTCAGCGCTTCACATGTCAGAAAGACATCTTCATGCGTATGTCAGAAGCGTACCATGAGTACAGCCTTAGTGTGCAATAGTATGCGTTGACAGTCAACCCTTTTGAGCCATGCAAAGATGATGAAGTCGGCTGTAAAGCGGTCACCTGCTTGCAACCTCGACACCTACTCAGGCAACAAACTGGTGATACAACATCTGGTGCAACGTCCGGCGCAAGTCAACAGTGCATGCACTCACCTGAAGCTTGGTGCTCTACAGTGCTGTTGTCGGCTGCGGAGGTTCCACTTGATCTTGGAGTGGTCGCATGGTTGTGCAGAGAACGCACAGCAGGTAGCTGGGAGGAAGTAGTGCTCGTCGTAGCAGACCTTGCTGTCGCTTCAGCTGGTGCTGAGGGCAGCTTGGCTTTATGGATGCTAACTGCTGGGCCTAGCAACGGAGGAACTGCAAGTGCACTGGCTTCAGCTTGTCTCACAGGTGACGCAGCTGATGAGCGTAGAGGTTGCTCAGATGTGTTTGCTGATGGCATTTCTGGCTGCTGCTTTGCTGGTGTGCTCAGCATTGGGCGCCCCAACGGTGCAGGACCCATCTGGTTCCGGAGCACTGGCTTCTGCATGTGGACAATTGGCCTGACTGGAACCTCATCAGCAGCTGTTGGCAAGCCTGAATGTGCGACCTCAAGGGGCACTGTGGCATCAGACAGAACAGCTGGATATTGGCCCCCAGCTGCAGACTGCCCTGCAGCAAGTGGGAGTGGGTTCTGCTTACTGAGTCTTGCCACTGCTGCTGTGCCAGGCAGTCTGCCTGTGGCCGTTGTGCTCCCTTGAAGCGGCGTAGGGACTGCAGGGTGCACTGCCTGTGCAGCCTGGCGCTGAGCAGCATTATGGTAAGGTGCAGTTCTTGCTGAAGGCCTGGTAGAAACAGCTTGCAATGTTGCTGATGATTCTGCTGATGTGCTGGGCAACACAGCACGCGGTGACGCTGGTGTTGATGCTGCTGCTGCTGATGTTGTCTGTGATGCTGTCAAAGTTGCAGCAGGCACTATCGTTGCCCCACGGGGAGCTGCAGGTTCAGTCTGTGGAAGCTCAGACGGTCCGATGGGCTGCCGTGGTGATACTGCTGCTTGTAGTAATGCTGATTCTGGTTCTGTGGTCAGCCTGTTTGCTGACACAGTAAATCCTGCTTTAGACTTTCGCAAGTCAGCTCCAGCTTGGTTGGCTGCAGCGGACTGCTGTGTGCTCAACTGAGTTGGTGGTAGCTTGGCTGGAAGTTGGGGAGATGCCTTTGCCGTGCTTGTAGTAGTAGCAGCAAGCAGCTGGTTGGTATGAGACTTTGCCATGCCGGGCGGAGCACCTGAGACTGCTTCTGCCCGCGACTGGGAATGTGATGCTACGCCAGGCCATGCTAGCGCTGCTGCTGAGGGCAACTGTGATATGGATGAATTAGGCAATGTCAACCTTGCTGCTGGCTGTGCCTGTGGTGTTGCTGATCTAGGCAGAGCTGGTGCAGCTGCCACAGCTGGGTTTGCTGCTGCTGTTGCTGCTGATGATGATAAATTACTTGCTGGTGGTGTCACTCCTTTTGCAGCAGGCTGTCTGAAGGAACTGACGGGTCCGCGAGCTGTGCTAGTAGATGCGGCTGGTTGTGCTGAGTCGACACTGACTACACCAGCAGGTGTGCTTGCTGTAGCCTGTGTGCTGTCTTTGGTTGATGTAGGTGCATGACCAGCCTCATGTTGTGTTGCCTGAGGGTTCAGCTTGACTGCAGATAGCTTGCTGGGGCGCTTTGTAGCTGGAGTAGACCTTTTGGGTGCTGTGAGGCTTGCGTTTGCAGGTCTGACAGCTGGAGAGCTTCTGTTGACTGTATCGACCTGAGTGGGTGGCTGTATCTCCTTGGCATAAATTTTGCGGGCAGCTGCTTCTGACACAGCAGCTGCCCCAGGCACTGCAGAAGCTGCTTGCAGCGCAGGCTTTGATGCATGTTGATGTTTCGGTTTGTCCAAAACTAGCGTGGAACCCACTGCAGAAACAGCCTTTACAGCTTTCCCTGAGGCAGTTTGGGCCTGCGTGTCATTGAGCAGCAACTCCCAGTTGTCTGTGGCCTGTGCCGAACCTGGCTGTGAATCGGTGCTGATGCCTGAGGCTTGTCGTGAAGGCTTGCGCACGCCTATAAGCGGGTTTGGAACAGTATCATCCTTCCAGCTGCCCCAATCGTCCATGCCTGGAAACAGGCAGATGTGTCGACACGTACCACGCCCACGTGCAGAGGTGGTGTTGCAGGCTGCACTAAGCTCACCCACGGTCAACCGTTGGCCGCTTTAAGATCGAGCCAGTCACAACTGCGCTCGAGCTTTATGATAACCTGTGCAGTTCGGAACGCTTTGCAATCAATCACAGAACCTCGTATAGCCTGCGAGCTTGCTGATCACATACGTGCCGCTAGGTCTTCGCAACCAGGCTGGGGATGTAGTCGTCTTTCATCAGGATTTGCTACACGCCAACCATGTAGCTTCGTTGATGAATTTCAGATGCCGATGCAAGTGTCGACACCGGGAACCCCGCTTGAATGGGATGCAGATCGAGGTATAGGTATCGGGCTCACCGGCTCACTGACTAATAGGTGACAGTGTGTCAAGTATTCTTCTTCACTCGCTTTGCGACCCACTGGGTTCGGATAATTGGTATGATGCTGTAGGCCTCCGGAGGACTGCAGTCGATCGATCCTGCTAAATCGATGCGCGATGCACGGCCTCTCCTGCAACGAACTTTTCGTGGGTGAAATGTTAAAACACTGGCTATTCACCGATGCCTGAGACTGAACTTGACACAAATGAGCTCTAGCTAGCTGTTGACATGAACGAGCAGACAACACCACTGACAACTATTGGGGTGCATCGACGAAAGCCGGATGTGTCTGCCATGGTGGATGCGATGCATGCACTATGGCGCGCCCCGACTGCATAACCTACACGCATTGTAGCGAGTTCTGCCTGTCACAACTTGCAAGCCAACAGGACAGCATACTTGGATGCAGCAAGACCACGCATTTAGCAACTTTGAGAGCCNTGTAGAGGGCTTGCACCCATGCACCCCTGTACACTGGTTTGCAAACCCCCTGTACCTTTACAGTGTCATGCCTGGTTTGCATGTTGAACATCAGCACAAAAGTCCTNTACCCTCACAACCCTGCTGCAGCTCAGCTGCGCATTGCATTTGTACTGCCTGTGGTGCACTTCCTATCTCAAGCATACTTGATGTTGAAGTTAAGCCAATGGAGGCTGTAGTCCAACATGGTGAGGGCAACTGGTGTTTGAGACTGATGAGTCACGCATGAANTTGTGTCTGCTGCATGGCTGACCAGACATGAGGTGCTCAAAGCCCTTCATAGTTCAGCTTGCCTCTGCACATCGCCAAGGTGGACCACACCAGGTTCTCAGAATCAGGTATCTTGGTTTGATGTACCCAAGTACCTGCTGTGCTATGCAGGCCAAGCCCTACCGATACGGCTACAGCGTGTCTGCCAAGCTACCATGCAGCTATGGCAATGCACTGTCCAAGTTTGACCTGCAAGAGGGCACCAGCAAGCAGTGGTTTGAGCCGGGCTGCATTCCAGTGGAGCCACTGATGGTCCCCAGCCCCAATCCCCAAGCAGAGGATGATGGAATAGTTTTGTCTGTTGTGATGGGCAGTGATGGGAAGTCCTTTCTGTTATGTCTTGATGCCAAGACGTTTGAGGAATTAGGCAGGGCGCATGTGCCTTGGGGCATTCCCTATGGCTTCCACGCCAGCTTCATTCCAGCTCAATGAAACAAATTGCTCAATGAAATTGCTGTCAATGGTGTGTGTAACGTATGTGTATAGCTGTAGGGATCCTTGGTACGTTTGCTCATGTCCCCTGTGTTTATTGGTCACTATGTTCGTAATTTAGTGAGCATGCTGTAGGTTCAGCTATACAGCTGACTAGACTGCTGCCCACTGGTCAGGTTATGCACCTGCCTGATGTGTACTCATGGCCTGCATGTGTACGTGTGCCCTAGAGCCCAGCTTTTCTGTCATGCAGGCAGGAGGCATTCATATCAGACTTGCTGTTTATTTTGCTAAGTCGCTGTCCAGCTCATCTACTACCTGTGTACATTCTTAGCTGTGTGTCAGAATGTCATGTGCTATCAAAGTTTTGCATCTATTGCGAATTGTGCCAGAGGGCCAAACCATTTGCTCGTTAGTTCAGATAATGTAGAAGCACAGCCTGCGCTTGCGCTTGCGCAATACAAATTCTATGTGTGTCTGCAGCCTTCAATCCTCATATTGAGAAGACTGCAATCTGGGCTGCAATTTGACAATTGTCCTGTTGAACGCGCATGCATGGCGTTGACATGTCTTGCCAATGTGTGTCGCAGCAACATTGCCTCCGACACTGCTGCTCTTACAGGTGTGCGCACGCATCCGATTGCAGGACTGCTGTCATTTGGTGCCCTAGCTTAAGCTCGCAGAGAAACTTGCGGTAACATCTTGGGAGTTGATCGTCTTCGTAAGACACTCGGTTGTCACAACTCGTGCGAAACAGTGCCATGCTGTTGGAGAGGCTTACCATCGGCTCAACCGGTCAGCCCTGCCTGTTACAAGGAGAGTCGCAACAAGCTACGCTAGAGCAGGTCTGCAACGCTGGACGCTCGCCCTTGGTGTGTATAACGAGGTTGCAGCGTAGATGTACTTGCAGGCCGACTTGCACTTCGAAAGTATTGGCAGCCTTTGGCCAGGATCAGCCAACCTGGGCAGGTCAAATGTAAGCAACAATCACGCAAGCGCAAGCTGGTTTTCAAATGGCATCAGCAAGCACTGTCCTGCAGGTAGGTTGTGTTGTGCTCACCAACCATAGGCTACTCTGGATTGACACATCAGCTTCCCCACAGCAAGGCAACTCCTGTCAACTCCCGCTCAGTGCAGTATCTGAGGTGATGTTGAAGGCTTCCATGGTCATGAGGTCCCCTAAGATCAGGGTGCTAACATTTGTAGATGAGCACGGCAAGCCTGCCTCAGGTGACAGTCTTGTGCGGCTTGTTGCATCCACTGAGTGCAAACATACAGTCTCAGTTTGTCATGTCTGTCTGTGATTTGCATCTTTATGCCTGCCACCTCTTGCTCATCGTTACAGCGTATGATGCAAGCCTGCCTTGTGGGCACAGCATTCTTTGTCATAGGTCAAGGAACTGCAGCATGCTCCGCCAAGCGCCCTCCTGACAGATAAGAACATATGTCAAGCATGGTTTGCAATCCCCAGAATCTTGCTTGTTGTGTTGCAATCTGTCACAACATGCGGCACTGTGCCAGATATGTGAAAACATCACTGATCGCCATGCTGCATGCATGACAAAACTGTTTGTAGACAGGGCCAGCTCAGTGCGCACAGAGCAGCTCAAGCTGACGGCACCCAGCATGCAGCCGTTTGTGGTGATCATGCAGTCAATGGTCAAGCAGAAAGCATGGCAGCGGGGCATACCAGCTGAGACATCAGGCCGGTCACACATTGACAGCGCATCACCCTCTGCCACAGCCAGTGGTTGGGGTGATGGACTGGTTGACAATGCTGTGGTGGATCACATGGTGGCCATGGGCTTTGCTAGGGATGGCGCCTCACTGGCTGCCATGAAGACAGGCAACACAGGCAAGGTTTACTGTATGTATGTAAATCCCAACTCCTGACCACTCTTGACCACGCGTCATAGTGCTGATGATGCGAGCATCATACCGCCTGATACACCTGCAGATTCATGGTGGGTTTTGTCAACTGTTCAAGGTCCAGTGGCGATTCTGAGCAGGTTACAAATGTGCACCATTACACAGCTGATTGTTGCGGATGCATGTTGCACATGTGCATCCTGCTCAGGGTTCCACCTGGACCTGAAGTGGATGCCAGAATGCATCATGTACATATCTGTATCTGTTGACCTTTGTTGACTCCTGACAGCAGACCCAGGTTTGGAGTGCATTGTTGCCATGCTCTTGACCAATCCTTAGCATTGTCTTGCACTAAGCGCTGGCCTGCTGCTTTCAGGGGTTGAGCAGGCTGTGCATTGGCTGATGGCAAATGAGGACGAAGCAAATGCGCAGCTTGGATCCAAGAAAGCAGCTGAGCCAGCACAAACACAACCTTATAGCACAGCACCTTCCCTGGCTGCAGCTGGTGCTGGGGTAGCTGGCATACTGCGCAGGGAGGCTCAGCTCGCAGCTCAGAATGATGAGTAAGTTTTATTGCTCTTGCTGCAATGCAAGCAGGCCGTTAAGGGTTGCACATACAGGTCAATGACAGCTGTCAATGGTTTGCACGTGCTGCCTGCATATCAGATCAATGCTGGAACTGCGTATGGGGTGAAGCAGTTTGCATGAAATTGCAATGTCTGCAACATAGAATGGGTTGCAAGCATTCTTGCATCCGTGTCATGTAGCTTGTCTCTGTTGAAACCTGTGCCATGTGACCTTGGTGCACGCCTGTAATCACAGCAGTCATGAATTGCACGCTGAGGCGGGGTGTAGTAAGGTTGCAAGTCATGCAAATATTTCATGCGCCGCTGCATGATGCTGAACAAGGGAATCAATGTTGTCTTGACTGGCATTTCAAAGGCTCAGAGTTTCCAATAAGTGCACTGCATATAGCTTGGATTAGTTCTGAGCAGCCAATGGTGCATAGCCACTTGGTGGTAGCCAACAGCTGCCTTGCTCATGAGCAAAAGGGAAAACCTGTGTCACATCTTTTGTGCCACCATCAGCATATGCAAAGCTGCAACAACAGTCTGCTTGCTGCAGATCTCTTGAAGAGGCCTTCAAGGACCTGCGTGGCTTGATGGCAAAGGCTGCAGAAATGGTGGAGCTTGCTGAGCGCTTCAGAAGCACCATGGCAGCCCAGCAGAAACAGGCGCAACAGGGCAGCGGGGTGAGATCTGAATTATCCACATCCCAAATGCTTGCATGACCATACCACATCACATGACAGCGCACTGCTCTCAAATGTGCCTCCAGGACACTCACAGCATGGCAATGAGGTGGTAAGTGGTCAGGGTTAAGGTTTCAACAGAACTGGTCTCAAAGGCCACATTATTTGCAGACAACTTGACACCTGTTGGTGATAACATGCTCGACAATCTTTGCTGATGCATTCTGCCTTGACTGTGTGGAGATGGTGTACTTGCAGGTGGTCGCATGCTCACGACGCAATTGCGCTTGTGCATTGTATAGCCGTTGTATAGCAACGTGCCAAAGAATTCTCTGCAGCACTCTGCCTGCACATCCTGCAATCTGATCATACTGACCCACATGCAAGAGTGCCAGGCTGGCCAATGCAGGTGTGTTGAGTCACAAAGGGCGCTCAACCATCGCACAGACCAGTTCACAATGAACTAATATGTGCCTGCTATAGTTCAAGACCAACTTTGATGCACACAGCTGAACGCATTTGCTGCAGGTTGCTGTTGAGCGCACATCAGCCCCCACATACACATACGCAAGTATGCACACATACACAGCTGCAGCTGCTATGGCTCTCGACAATGCAGCAGCTTGCAGCTGTAGCCACTGACTGAGGCATCTTGCAAACATGCTTTCTTGGCGCAAGCGGTCAGGCAAGGGTAAACTGCCGGTGTCATTGCTGCTATGAAGCAACATAGTGAGCCCAGTGTGCATGATATGAGCTGCATCATTGGTACAGGAGCAGGCAGACGAAGCTGCTCAGCAGTGGATGGAGAGTGAGATGCAGTCTGAGCTGGTCAGCATGGGTATTGCCAGCCCAGTCACCAAGGCTGCTGCTGGCGCCCGCTACCACCAGGAGCTTGCTGCCCAGGTAACACGCCCCCGTTGGAGTTTTGGGCATCTGAAACATGCCCGTACAATGCCGATAACAAGGTCACTGCTGGGGAATGACACATGCCATGGCGTCTGGAAGATGTTGTTTGGAAGACAGCTGGAGGCTTCATGCAGTGACTATGCTCTGTACCACTGCGATTGCATGGGGTACACTGAGCTCTGCTCCCACTGCCAAAGTCAATAGTGTGAACAACCCACTGATGATACAGGTGATTAGTCTCGTTGGCTGGCTGAAACCTGTACACGTCTTTATTTTCAGGTACATAATCAGCATGTACTTGTGCCAATCTGCAGCAAACAAGCATTTGGCCAAGTGCCTTGACTGCAATCACCACATTGTCTGAGTCACTCCGCTTGCCTTGTCTGCTCAAAGTTCCATGCAGTTTGGATCTTTGAGCAGACAAGGCAAGCGGAGTGACCAAGATGATGTTGTGGTGACAGTATACCTACTTGGTCAGGTGCTTGTCTGCTGCACATGGGCACAAGTACATGCTGGTTATGTGCCTGATCATGAATGGGTCATTCACACTTTTGGCTATGATCCACGCAAGCTTCATGAAGCGTAGAAGGGCCGTACTCAACAGGCATCAGCCAAGATGCACCATAAAGCCATTATTAAGTCTGGCCAAGGCGTACAGAGACCATCAGAAGAGTTAAAGCCAACAGTGACAAAGGACATCATGGTCGGCAATTCTTGGGCAGTTTTTGAGTAGCTTGGTGAAGCATCTAGCTCCACAAAGACTGTGATACCAAGGCATGGGATAGCCATGAGGGTGAGGCCCAGGTTTTTCCAGGTGATGTTCCATATGCTATGTCTTGCATTACTGCAAAGACATGCGCAGGCGAAGTAGATGTATCCACAGAGCTCAAAAGTGGTGTAATCAGGATGCAGCATACCAAGGTTTTGGTATCTAGCAGATCAGGAATGAAATGTTCCTTAGCAAAGGAGGTTCATCGTGATGCTGTTATGTGCATGGTCAAAAACCATCCTATCATCATGCTATCTGTGCAGGACATGACTATTTTGCAGATCAGGAAATTCTACAATCAGAGTTTGATTGCTCTTACAAGCAGCTCTTGCTGACATAGTTAAACCATCTGGCATCTGGCAACCTTGTGAGCGTGTCTTGGGCATGGCAAAACAACAAAGCTGTCATCTCAATTGTGCTCGTGTGAGCCAGTATTGTGATGCTGTGTCAGATCAGCAGTGTGTAATTTGAAAGGCCCAAATACAGGTGTCCAGGGTGTCTGAGGACCACGTTGAGACACAAGCTGGAACACAAGCAAACAACAAAGTTTGCAACACATTGCCGTGAGCCTGACAGCAGGAGTGTGTTAGCCAATCTGCCTGATGCAACAATGCCTTCAAGCAGAGAATGAGCAATTCACAATTCCAGTCTCGTCTATCAGGCAGCCAGCTCAGTGTCTCAACGTACAGAGTGCAGCTAGCTCAGTATCTCGAGGTGCAGAGTCGGCAGACGTCTCTTGTACTCTGCAGCTGGCTCAGTGTCTCAAGGCGCCCCTAGAGAGGGTGGGGGGCATGATGGCAATGGCAGATGTGTACTGCCTGTTCAACAGAGCCAGAGGGACAGAGCTTGTGTCCCCAGATGATCTGCTGCAAGCCGTCAACTGCTTTCCCCAAATTGGCGCTCCTCTTCAACTCAAGGAGTTCAGCACAGGAGTGCTCGTTGTGCAATCAAACTCACATAGTACACAGCAGGTATGGTCTCAAGACATATTTGTACATTCAGCACTCCTGAAGGCGCAATACTCTTTGGTTAGGACTTGTGCGCTGAAGCAAGCTGTGATGTAATTTTGCAGTTTACACATACGCCTGTCAATGCATGCATGCGATTAGTTTCTGGCACATATGCTGCCTGCTGACGTGCTCCGTCCTATTGCTGCATGCTTTCTGGAAACAGCACACTACCAGCGCAATGACCATCAACATTAGTCTGCCATTATCTGCTCAGAACTGCAGTTTGCTCTGAGCCCTCTTTGTTGTTGTGACACCAGCCTTCTGCTCACCAGAGCAAGATCTGCATGTGCATAAACAATACAGACGTGCTTGGACATGGCCTCAATGTGAACGTATGGAGGGCGGGGGTGTCACTTGCTACATTGTGCTAGGCAATGCAGCATGATGCAATGCACTGCTGCTCCGGTGGGTACTCATACCTGCACTGCTGCTGACGCTGCAGCAGAAGTTGTGCAGCTCCTAACTGTGCAAAGCTGTCAGGCAGTCAGGTGTTGCAGTGCTTCAGGCAAGCTTGTTGACCTGCTGCAGGTCTGTGCAAACATTGCAAAATTGGTGGACACGCAAGACGGGCTCGGTCCTGCATTGACAGCCACTGATGTGGCCAATGCATTGACAGTTCCTCTAGCAATTGCAGCAGAGCATCTGCTGACAGCTGAGTGCCGAGGTGTGCTGTGTCGAGATGATGGCCCTGAAGGCTTACGCTTCTTCCGCAACTTCTTTTCTGATGTGTCTGTTGGTGCAGCTGCCTGATGTTGTACTCATGTTTGTCGCATAATCGCAACCAGGACACGCAAATCAATGCCGTCCAGCAGCCAAAAACTTTCACATTTGGTATTACAACAACGCAATGTTTTGAATGCTTCATGGTATGCAGTGGCAGCACCTGCAAAGATGATGCGCCCCAATGTCAATCCGTGCAGCAGCAAGCAGTGCTGGAGGGACATGCGCCTCACTTGCTTGATACTGCAGTCAGCTGCAGCGTCGTTGACGCGATTGCTTCTGCTCATCATGCAGCTCATGCATGCTGTGCTGCGCTGTGAGATAGTAGGGCAGGTTAAAAAGGGCCGCGGGAAACTCCCTTTGCAGCTTATTGAGGTGCCCTCCAATACCGAAACGCTCTGCACTGCCGCGCGATCGCCTTGTTGCTCTACGGAGTTTGCGTGATATGCTGCCACCATTTCTGTTCGGTTGCCAGCCGGTCGGCGTCGCCTTTACCGCCATTTGAGCGTGCTGTGACTCAAAGTACCGGTCAACCAGCAGTCGGTAACTCTTCAGCACAGCGTCACGTTCGGCGCGATAACATGCGTATTCGATGACCAGCTTTGATCAGAAAAGCTCCGCAATGGCGTTTTGGCGATCGGCCGGGTACGTGGAACATATTGCATGCGTCAGTCGCTACACATATATGCATCTGTTGAACTCGCGACGGCAATGCACTCAGTCGAGTCGCAGTGCACCTCGTCGTGGTGCATCTGCTGCAACAGTGTGCTGGCTTGCAGTCCCGATTGTGACTCTTGCATAGAAAGCGTGCCTTTGACCGTCAGAACACCTCCAAAGTCGGGATCGAAGACTTCGCCGCGCACAGCAAACACCTCAGATGCTGAGAACTTCTCTCTCAGGGTTAGGCTCGAGAGAATTCTGAAGGACAATGCCGATCTGCATCAACAGGTCAGTGCACAGTTTGACCAAGTCTTGTTGCACACTCGAAACATGCAATATTGCACCTCTGAATCCAGAAACTGCAAGTTGTGCTTACATACAGGTGGAGATAGCGAACCGCGAGCGCCTCCTTGCAAGTGCAGAGATTGATGGACTCAAGAAGTATCATTTCAAGGAGGTCCATGGGCTCCAAGATCAGCTGTTAACGCAGCGTGCAGCTGCATCAAAACTGACAATGCAGCTGCAAGAAGCAGTGCAGGTAGCAAGCCATGTCATCCATATGTGTCAGCAAGGATGCTCTGTAGTATGACGCGCAGCCAATGCTGTTGACAGTCATGGTGTTTATGACATGCTTTATGCAGGACAACCATCAGATGGCAAACCTACAAGATGAAATGGCAACCATGAGGCAAAGCCACAGCNTGCTGCTGCTGCTGCTGCTGCTGCTGCTGCTGCTGCTGCTGCTGCTGCTGCTGCTGCTGCTGCTGCTGCTGCTGCTGAAGGTACTTTGACTGACCTTTGGGTACTGCGAGCTTCATGCCATGATCAACAAGCTCAACACTGCTGCCCTGTTGCACCTTGACAGTGTCACTGTTTGCTGATGAGGGCTGAGGCCATATGGGTTGCTCTTGTGGCGGTCCAGCTTGTACAGTGAAGACCTCTGGCTCTGACAACGACAGTGGCGGCTTGCGCCTGCCTTGCTTCAGCTGGCNGAACTCACGTTGCTCTGCACCAGCATGTCGCGTCAAGATCTGTCACAGGTCAGGAAATGCAGAGGACGCTCCCTGCTGTGTGTACAGAAAGCAAGCTTGGGACAGCATGTGTTGCAACATGAGTATGATCAAAGGGCAGTTTACGTTTGCACTACAGCAGCTTATGGTACACAGAATTGCATTGCTGCACCTGGTGTGAGCGACAATGTCAAGTCACTAGCCCCTGCTGAACAACAGGAGATCGACAAGTGCATCAGCAGGCAGGTGCAGAGACAACGCTTGCACCAGCATTGGCAACTGCAGCCAAGCAGGTGGTGCTTCTGTGTGCTCACCTAATGTCGCCTTGCTGGCGGCCTCTTTCATGATGGTCACAAACTTTTTGGGCCACTCATATGCTTTCATGGCCACCTNGTACCTGTACATTGATATGATAAATGCAGCGTGCCTATGTGTGCCTTACTATACCCAACGGTAGACACTATGGTCGGCTGCAGGCGTTGCTGTGTCTATGAAGATTTCACTATCAAGACATGGGATCTGTTACTCAATGCCCAACCTGAGCCATCGTTGTGCATCACCTGTAGAGTGTTATCACCTATGCCACTGCCTGCCAGGGACAGGGTGTGCAGGCTCTGATGAAGTGCCAGACTGCTGCACAGTGTCTTCCAGATCATGGCTGGCAGATTCTGCAGACAGGCAAACACTCTGTCAGCATGATGACCAGACATGCTGCTGCTGTGCAGCTTTGACGCTTTGTGGAAAGAGAGAAGTTTGACATGCAGGCTGATGCAACAATCAACTCACACAGGACATGGCCTAGGATGCAAAGTTTCTTCCATTCCCTCCTGGCCATTCTTAGCTGTCATCACTCACAGGATGGTAGACATGAAGGGCATGAAACAACAAGCTGTGCTTGCTGCAATTAAACACAAAGTGAGCAATTGTGCCATACCGCAGTTTTGAGGACCAAATTGTAGGCACAGCTCTTGTAGGTATGTCAAGGCTCACAGACAGTGCCATTCTGCTCAACTCAACAGCAGTATCTCAAGAAGCCGGCCTTGCAAACTTTGCTCCATCCATAGCTGCGCAATGCTCGGAGGTATGGGCACAGCACATGGCAAAAATGCCACATGCCATGACAAATACTGTGCTGACTAAGCTCACCATGCCAATGACAAGTTCAGGGTGGAGCATGCCATGATAATACTGTGCTGACTAAGCTCACCATGCCAATGACAAGTTCCTCCAGAGCAGCTCCATGCAGGAGGACTTCCTTGATGGCGCTGGCCACCTTGCCCTTCAGCTGCGGGTGGCACATCAGCTCTGCTGTGCTTTTGGCCAAAGCCGCATGCTCGGCTCCTGCCAGTGAGTACTTGGGCTTGGTCTGATGTTTGCGAGCCTCAGCCTCCAGCCTGTCATACTCCCTGTGCAGCACAAGACGTAAACCCCACTACCTACATTTTCCTGTTTTCTGAATCTATCTAGACTCTTGCCTGGGGTCACACTGCTGGCAGGTTTTGTTTGTGATGCTCAGTTGTCACTATGGTGCTGTGGAACATTGGTTGGAAGCTGGTCTTTGGGAGTGATGCAGGCAGCTCATGATGGCAAGATACTCATGCAGGTTGTTGTGCTGTTGCCTGATATAAGATGAGGTAGGCATGCAGCCTAATGGCGCTGTGCAGCGTGCCTGCATACTTTGGAAAGCACTCCAGCTTGAGAGTGTGGAGACCAGCTGTTCCAGCCGTGAGCTTCTTTGCAAAATGGATGAGGTCAGTGACTGCCATCAACGACAAGTTCACCTGCGTATCTGAACAGCCGGTGAGCTTCTTTGCAAAATGCATGTGGTCAGTGACTGCCATCAATGACAACTTCATCTGCGTTTTTTGCCCTGACAGACTGCAGTTTGCGGCAAGCAGATACTGTGCAGTTTGCACAGCGGGCATAGAGAGCTTACATTGACCCATCCTGCAACAACCTGGTTCTGCAGCTCGTCTCCAGAAGAGTTGATGCGTTTCTGAATCAACTTTTTCGGTTTCACCTTTCTGTCAAAGCACCACATCAGCTCACAGCTTGATTGCGAAATTCACTTGCGGGGCCAGCATCAGTGCGCACATTGTGTTTGTCGCTGCGCTTGGCCGTGGATCTTCCGGCTCAATGATGCGGCGCTGCGCTGCATTTGCGTTTGTCATCGAGGCCGGCAAGTCTGAAGTCTTGCGAGCCTTCTTGGCAACATACACCTTGCCATGAAATGTAGGCAAGGCCTGGCTAGGTGGCGATACAACGTCTGCACCCATGTATGTTTCGCGGGTGGTCTGCTCACCTTACGAACGCATGCCAAGTCTGCGGTCATCGGTGTAACAACAAGAGCTGGACAGTTTGGATTTTGTGCCAGGGGCTGCATGGTCTCGCAAGAGCCCTTCAAGGGCGTTGTCATGATATTCGATTTGCAAACATGCACTCTCGCGATGCAGAGTGCGCACGCAACCGCATGTGCAGCCCGTTGCAGCCGTGATTGCTTCTGTAAGTTGCAAGGCACCTGCTGCACTGAAGCTGCGCTGCCAAAGAGCAGCCATTGCGGGATATCCCCTTTGGGCTGGCACTCAGATCACTACATCCCGCTGAACACTCGACGCCGTTGATCAACGGTCACAGCGCAGTGAACGCTTGTTTCACAAGAATGCGGTTCAGTCGACGTTGCCGTAGGCACGGCTGACTCGTGCCGGGTTGCTAGCGCGCACGGACTAGATGGCACGAGGTGCAACGGCAACGCAAGACGCTACGCAAGGAGAGGTGGGGTGCTCAACTTTACGTCTTGCTGTTTACCAGATTGTGACTGTCTGGTACCAATGGTACTGTAGGCTGAGCGTAACCGTGAGGTACGGAAAGGGTATAGAGACCTGCAACAAGACATCATAAGTACGTCTCTGCTGCTCTCCACTGAAACATCACCTTCAACATGATACGATGCCAGCTATGCACGCATGTGCAGAGAACAAGGATGATCTTGGCGACTATTCCAAGGATAGCTTGCAGCAAGCTCTTGCTAATGCAGACAAGCTACATGAACAAGGTATGCTGCACAACTTACAACACCTTATGCCTCACAGCACTCCTGCCATGTACACAACCGCTCAGCGTTCCAACAATGCGTGTGCTGTTCATACACTACAGCAAGACCGCAACCAAGCTGTGCTGCGCATCTGCAGTCAACAGACCAAGGGAGCAAGCAAAAGATTCTGAGGTGTTCTGCACATTGGCAGCAAGTGGTGTAGAGCAAGCCAAAAAGCTTGCAGCTGGTGCCAAGGTCAGTGGCTGCATATCACATTGCACTAGGCTGTCATCTGCACATGCTGATAACTCATAAAGAACATTTGCTGCCTGACCTCAGCTGTGCATCTGAACTGTGTAATTCCTGTATCTGTGCTAG
Organism: Trebouxia gelatinosa; assembly: GCA_000818905.1. NCBI lineage: Eukaryota > Viridiplantae > Chlorophyta > Trebouxiophyceae > Trebouxiales > Trebouxiaceae > Trebouxia > Trebouxia gelatinosa. Next base: position 11,117 of record KN805269.1, on the reverse strand, counting down.
TTGCCAGTTGCACTCTCTTCATTCACTTTGTCAACATGCAGACTGCATGAAGGCACATGACCAAGCCTGATGCATTCACACAAGATTCCATCTGGCATATATTGCATTGCCAGCTGCGCGTCATGCTGAAATGCATCTGCATTCCATATAACCCATATACACTCAGCACAAGCATTCCTACAGTTGGCCCGCAAATATTCCTTCAACTGCAGTCAAGGACCGCCAAGGACGTGATTAGGCGGCTGAAGTTTCGCTTTGCAACTGATGCTGCTGAAGTTGAAGAAGATCCCACAGCCTATGATTGGGCCGCAGCAGGCCTGCATTGCTTGCACCTCTTTGGCTGTGCTGTAGGTATGCACACCCAGCCCTCTGCTGTCTGCTTGATCCTGCAAAAGTTGCAGCTCAAGTGCCCCATGTGCATTTGTGTGTGCGCATGAGATGACCAGCTGATGTCTCTGATGCAATTGTCTGCAAGAGCAGGACAGACTGCTCATGCACTACTCAGCACTGGCATACTGAGGCAGGCGGACATGGTTGCAAAGCTTGCCTTGAGCTATGTAGCAGCCCTGTACACATACACATTCCACACATTCTTGCATGGTGACAGACTATGCCATATTGCCAGCAACAAGAAACTTGAGCTGCACATCAACCTTGCTCAATTGTGCCCACTGAGTAAGACCTGCCCAGCCTGTGCACACTCTTGCTGTCAGCGTCGAGAAGCCATGTGCTGCACATGTGTCATTGCATGCCTGAAGTCAGGTGGCTTGCCTTCAGCTTGACAGAGTGCAGCTGGTGTACCAGTATTGGCACAGCAAGCCTGCCATGCTGTCTCTAGCCACTGTCATGCACTCTTGTTTTGCAAGGACATTCTGCAGGAGTAAGTCGCAAGCTATGTAGCTGAGCACACCACAGCAGAGCCCTTGAGTAATCAGCAAAACAGTCTGAGTAGGTGGGTTGTATGCTGCATGAAGTATGCTTCACACATTGCGTAGTACAATGCATCAGAGTAGCGCCCCAGATATCACTGTCAAGACCCAAACAGGGGGGTGGCCCTGCAGGTGTGGGTTGTATGCTTGGACCCCTGAACGCACAGCCAAAGGTCCGTAAAGTGACAGAGCGGCGAGAGCGGACCAAGTTGGGGGCTCTGGAAAAGCCTCAAGAGATCAAGGAGGTGAACACTGAAGAGAAGCAGGAGACGGACAGACTGATGGAGGAGATGTTTGAGGCTCTGCAGGAGCACAGCCCAGTCCCCTGGCTGGAGCTCATCATGAATGTGGAGTCCTTCTCGCAGACAGTGGAAAACATCTTCACCCTGTCTTTCCTGGTGAGGCTGCACCTGCATACCGCATGTGTCCTGTTTGGTGTGCCATAGCAGTGCTGTTGGGCAGCTTGGTGTCTGCAATCTTGCTTGTGNCCTCTTCTGAGCCATCAAAGGCCCTAGGGCCTGCAACCCTAGCCGGCGCTGCTCTGTTGGGCTTCTCAAGACATAGTCAAGAATGGCTTGCTTGGCTGCTGTGCTGTAACCTGTCTGTACCTCGTCCAGGCAGCTGTGGATGATGCTCTTGTATGCATCACCAGACATGTGGCAGCTGCAGAAAATTAGCGCAGCACTTAACATATGTTGTAACACAGCAGAAGCTTGCAGCTGCTGTAGCTGCATTTGGCTCATGCTTGTAGAGTGCACATTTGCCAGACTCAGGTGCAGCTTCTGACAGTTGTCATGCAAGGCAGCACTGCTGGACACAGCCACAGCTAACAGCAGATTGGGCTCCAGGACATATAGCAAACACTGCGCTTGTGAAGCAGGCATAAAGGCTTCAGTACTCATTGCTTCACAGGCTGAGACATTGCAATGCTACATGAGTGGATACGCGCATGAAGGAGAACAGCCAAAGCAGATGCCTGCTAGGGAGCACGGTTTGCGTGCAGCACTGCTTACCACTCTTGCTGAGGCAGCATTGACACAGCATTCACTGCCCAGTCTTCCTGGAACGGCGTCACATGCTTGTCAGGGATGCCTGAACCAATGTAATGCTGGCAGCGCTCCACAGCTGTGTCTGTCTGCTGCTGAGTAAAGGTCTGCTGATCTGTGTCTGCCTTCTGCCGTTTGTTTGGTGAGATTGTGGGCGTATCAATGACAGCAGGAATCAACTGCCTGTATCGGCTGGCAAGGCCAGTATCTGATGCAACCCCCTGAGGGATGGCCTGGAAGGCTGGGGTCTTCATTGCCCTTACATTGGCATTGATAGGGATGACCACAGAAGTGCCTTTGTCAGGGCTTTTGAGCTGTGGACTCCGAGCCTAAGCAACCAAACAGAATCAGCTTCTGGTTGCAGTTTTATCCTCAACCAACATGCATCAGGAGCTATAGTACATCTGCTTATAGCAGTCATCAGGATATGTGAGGTATATGATCCAGGCTGCTTGATAAAACATCTTCGTGCACGGCATAGGGGAAACGCCCTCTCATAGCCTTGCTGAATACAGAGGGACTGACATGCAACAGTCGTGCATGCCTGCACAGATTACACAGGCATGCATGTGACTAAAGGAGGCGGCCAGATTGAAAACAGATTGAGTAGGCAGCAGCTCTGTCATCACTCCATCTGCTTGTTGATGATTCACCTTGTCTAGAAGGTCCCCTGCTCTACCAGCACTCGGTGTGTAGTAGCTGCCAATGCGACTGCTAGGTGAGTGGTAGAAAGGATCCTCTCTGTCCCCGTATGTTGCTGCCTTGGTGAATAAGGAGCGGTCATCAAGCAGTGGAGGAATGTGAGACCTAGGTCGCCCCTGCACAAAGACATGGTCAAAGTGCAAACCAGAACAGGTACAGTTGCATCAATTTGAGTATAGAAATGTGCATATATATGCAGATTGAAGGCATACAGGTGTCGCCAGAAAACAGCTGCTTGACAGCACTTGTGCAGTTGCTGTTGCTGTTGCACTATGGCTGACTGAAGCTAGATGCTGGTCTCATGCCACCGACACGATACTACTCTGCGACACGCTCTGACAGTATCTTTCACTGCTGCTGGGATGTCTGACTATAACGGTGTGCAGGTGTAACAATAACAGGTAATGGCTGATCTGCTAATACCTGAGACTGCTGAGGAGCTTCGGCATGCATTGTCTGAGGCACATCAGAGCTCAAAGCGACTGGATACGAAGTCATGAATGTAGGACGCGATGTTGTGTCCGTTTGCACGCGTACTTTCTCGAGCACTTCCGTTGTGCAGTGGTCAACTTAGTCCTGAGTCCGTCAACTTGTTGGCCCTCTAGAATTTTCAGCGGTTTCGATCTGTAGATTTGCAGACGTGTACCTCTGTGTCCCAGCCAGCCTACCTCTGTAGCCTTCTCTGCGGAGCGTGCTGAGTCCTTGGGGTTGTGACTGAATTCCGAAGAAGCAGGAAATCTGAATGGTATATTCACCACGTGACGTGCACATGCAGTAATGATCTGACAGGTTGTTGTAAATCTTGACCTGTCTACCTTACTCACAAGGAAGCACGCAGCGCCTTGCCTTGTTACACAGTGCCTGGCTGAGTGCCAGGTGATAGAAGGGCCACTGACAAGATGCTATCTGGAGTTCCAGACATGCAGTGTTTGCTGCTAAGCTACCGCATTCCGTGCAGTTGGCTGGCAACATCCAAACAACCTCCTTGCAAAGGCAGGCTTGTCTGCAAGTGCCTGTACGTGTATACAGCAGACATTTCCCTGTAAGCGGCCATTCGCGTGACAATCAAGGTGAGCATGGGGTCAAATGGCACACATGACCCATGAAGAGCACAATGCATGAATATCATACATTTGCGTGTGCTTCGTTGTTGCGCTCGTCCAGCAACGGCAGGAGCAACAGCAAATACGACCATTGCGCATACATCACTGACATAACTGTGCAGTGAAGTGAAAGGTGCGTGGCAAACCCGACCACGGTGTCAAGGATGTTGTTACGGATGGCGCAAACGAAAACGCCGCAAACCTATCTGCGAGCGGCTTTGCTGGACTGCGTTCTTCCTAGCATGCAACGCGCAAGCTTCAGCGTATCAAGTGGTCAGGAGCATCTCAAAGTCAGTCTCGAAGCTGGAGTAGGCGTGATCACCATCGACCGACCCAAAGCACTTAACGCCAAGAACTGTGGTACTGCGCCTTGCGCCTCTGACAGCACGCTCACTCAGCCCTCTGCTCCGGGCTCTTGTCAACAACTGTGCATTGCAGAAATGGTTGAGGCTTCACATCAAGCACTTGCAGACTTTGTTAAGAAGAAGGAAGCTGCGGCTGTACTGATTGACTCGACCAGTGACAAAGCCTTCTGTGCAGGTTTGTGAAAACTACTGCTTTTGCGATGTTACCGATTACATGTGCTGGCATGTCAGAAACACATCGCTTGTTCATACCACTGTAGGTGGAGACATACGGGACATCCGGCAAGCAGTGCTGGATCATCCATATGACAAAAACCCGCCTGTCACGCACCGAGCAGCAAGAGTATGCTCAGGCTATGCCAGGCAAAGCATCATGCTGAGCATGCTGATGTACGCAAAGCATTTTTGTGCATGCTTGTATGTTGCTAAGCTGTTCACACCATACACTAGCCCTAATCTGGCCAGAACGCGAACACATGTACATGACTAGCCGTCTAGGCTGTGTAGGGACAAGACTGTGCAGACAACACAGCCAGTATCACAAATGTATTGAGTGTTGTTGCCATGCTGCTGGCCTTGCTGATCTGTCAGGCATGATCTAGCATGATATATCGCTGTAATGCAGGCCTAGTAGACCATAGCCTGAGTTGCTACTGGTGTGACAGGTCTTCCAAGCCGAGTATAGCTTAATGTGTGACATTGTCAGATGCCCAATCCCATACATCTCCATCTGCAATGGCATTTGGATGGGTTTTGGAGTAGGCTTTGCAGTCCACGGTGACGTCAGAATCGTGACTGAGAACACTACCTTTGCCATGCCCGAAAATATGATAGGCTTATGGCCAGATGTAGGCTTTGCCAGAGTTGCTGCAAACAATGCTCCTGGTGAGTAGCATGTCTGCAGCATCATTGCTCTGAGTTTTGTGTTGTTGCTTGTGTTGTTGCCCTCATCCTCAAATGATGACATGATGTACATAGGCAGCCAGGTTTTAAGGCTGTTGGTGCACCCGCGTTCCTGTGATGATACGCAGTTCACAAGCTCAGTGCATGTCCTTGTCACTGCCAGTATTCACTGTCTATGCTCAGGCACAAAGCACGTGAGTCAAGCAAATCCTTTTGCGTGAAGAGTCAAGTACACAGCACACGTTTCACTCCTGGGCACAGTGTTGTGCAGGCGCTGTAGGCCTGTATCTAGCTCTGACTGGAACTAGGCTCAAGACCCCAGAAGACCTATTGTACGCTGGCCTGGGGACCCATTATGTCCCTAGCAAGCGGATACCTGAGCTCAGGCAAAGCTTAGCCAAGCCTCTGCAGCAACAGAGTAAACAGCAGACACTGCAGGAAGTTCTCGAAAGAATACAGCCCTTTACAGAACAGGTGCTCTGCCTGCAAGCAATGCAACCTGGGCTGCTGGTCATTGCTTGCAGTTGCTTGCAGTATAGATGCTGTGCACAGGTCCTGCAAGCGCACCTATGTTTACATAGGCAATGTTTTACGTATAGGCACAATNCATATGTGTGTGTGTGTATATATATATATACTCAGGATGCAAGGCACTGGTTTCCAAAAGCATCTGTGTTGAGACGGTGATGCACTGCCAAGCTTCAAGCGATCTAGGGTGCACACCACACTCGATGTGGAGTTAGAGCTATATACCCAACAGAAAGCTTGTCAAACTGCAGGGATCAGTACAGTGTAAGCTTGGGCAGGCTTCTTTCCAGTAACCTTGCTGTGGGGTCCACAGACATTTGATTTCAAGAGCACTGAAGTGCTTGACCTCAAAGTGCAGCTCAGATTTGTTACGCGCAGTGCTGAGCTTGAGCAGTCATGACGCTTCAGCCCTCAGGATCTTTCAATTCACCATATTTGCAACACCCCTGCACATAGACAGCTTGATGCAGATGCACAGTCAGCATCGAGTTGTCAGCTGGCCATAACTTTCGTGGAGCGTCGGCAATGATGTACATCTTGTCATTTGGCAATGCACACAATTCACAGCGCCATACTTGCTAATGTGTTTGATGTGCAAGCAATGTGTTCCTTGTGCTGGATCATGAGCAATAATAGGTATCATAGTGCCATGATCACAACGTGCAATGCTTACACTGTCTTGCACTACTTTGTATAGTACTGCTCACAAAATATGCTGCATAAGCACCACACAACCTGGTTGGCAGTCTCTGCTGACAGTCACTGTACATTGCTTCCTGGTGATGCCAGCTGCCAAGCAAGGATGCTCTTGCATTGTATGTCACAGTGTTGCAGCAGTGAGACTGAGACCAAGAGGCTGGTGCCTGATCCTCCAGATTCAAGCCGGTGAACATTGATGGTGTGTAGCTGTTGATAAGCATTTACTAGACTGTAGGCATGAGCACAGGCATGTGCAAGCACATGCATGCTGAGAGTGCTATCTCGCCCTACTGCAGGGGCAGACACAGTCACAAGCAGCAAGCCCGTGAGTAAGCACGTTAGAGTATTTTGCAGACCCAGATGCATAGTAGACTGCTGGCAATAACCTTTTGGTGCATGGAGGTGTTCGTGTGCGCCCAGCGATGATTGCTGCAGGAAAGAGCCTGTAANGTGCAGGACAGAAGAAAGCTAGAGAAATGTGGTTCTTGGCACGCATGTACAATGCTCAACAGGCGCTGGATATGGGGCTCGTTAACACTGTTGTTCCACTTGACAAGCTGGAAGAAGAGACGCTTGTTTGGTGGGTTTGCTGACTATATACGTCCACCTGCAGTGTCATCACTTCTGCTGATACTCAAATTGTTTCCGGCGAAAGCTGAAACCTTTGTCATCATGCCAACCGTGGTCATTATCACGCCGCCCACTTTACCTCAACGCTACACTGCACAGCTTTTTGCTGACCGGTCTGCTGTGCCCACAGCTGCCTGCACATTTGAGGAATACAATGCGTGTTTGGCCAGCTTGCCAGACATGTACATCCTGCCTCAAACCAATCTTGTGGTAGTCTTCAGGCACATTCTGCAGTAGTATGGACCTCAAAGAAACCAAGTATCTTCCAGCAAGTTGCTGCTGTTACTGTGGGCAAGCATCTGCCACATACGGCTTTTGCATGCTGTTGCAAGTCTGTTGCGGTTTTCTGCAATGAAGGCAATGTGCATCAGGTATGTCCCTTTGTCTGTTTATGTGCTTGAGACTTGATATGCCGCTGCACAGGTGTCGAGAAATGGTGCGCAACAGTCCCACAGCCCTGCGTCTGCTGAAAACAGCAATGAACGCTGTAGAGGACGGACAGGCAGGTCTACAAATGCTTGGTGGAGATGCAACAATGCTGTTTTACAACTCGGAGGAAGGCAATGAGGTACTTTGCCTCGTGCTAGTATTGCATGCAACTTCCAGGCCATGATAGTCCAGTGATCAATGCTTCTGCTGGAACGTGTCTTGGTGTGCTCTGTCCCCCATAAACAATGTTTTGGAGAGCATCTGCAGTTCATCTGCAATCACAGATGCAACCACAGCTTGTTTTTAGCCTGCTGCTTGTGGGGCTGCAGTGCTTTGCTGTGTCATGACATACGCATGCTAATGCAGGGTCGAGAAGCTTATTTGGAAAAGAGGCGGCCTGACTTTACCAAATTCAAGCGATTGCCTTAATGGTGTATTTCATCAGTCTTGGCATGTAATGCAAAATTACATGTCAGTTGTGGGCGTCTTCCTGAATACATCTCTGCATTTGTGAGCTATGTCTACTGAAAAACACGCGCAGCTGTTAGGGCACCATACAGAGGACACAACACGCAAGTGGGTAAATAGCTGTACGGCACTGACAGTGCACATTGCCATGAAGGCCTCTGAATTGGCTAATTGCTTGTAACAACATGACATTGCAGAACGGTTGTCATTGCTAATACGAAAATCAAGACTTCATAGATAAAGAGAAGCAAGGCTGCATCAGTGCTGCAGCTGCCAGCAGTCTCTATATTATGATCAGGTCATACTTGTGAGCAGCTGCTCTTATGGTGTCATTGCCAAATTCTCCTGATACTTGACAGCCAGCTGGACAGCCTGCAAAGCAGAAATTGCTGACTGCAGTCTACGGTGTGCAGTATAGTGCGGTAGAGTGTGCAGCCACAATGAACCCTGATACATCTGCTACATTGAATGAGCTGCGTGTGACATCAGGAAAACAAGGCATGCGACAGCAAGACAGTCTGCTTGCTGTGTGCAGTGCTGTCCGTCAGTCTGTTTTCAACATGCATGTGCCACCACCACACTGGGCCTCATCTGACACTTGCCCACAGACCCACAGAAGGGGATTCCTACTGCAATGTGCTCAACCTAAAGCATCTAAACCATGCTCAGCATGCATGATATTGCTGGGCATTGCATACTGGCAGCGTCATGTTTGATAAGGATTGCACTGCAGCTGTGCTTGGCCGTGCTGGCAGCTATCAAGGCTTCAGACATTCCAGCAATGCATACCTCCTTGCCCATGTCAGAATGCAAAAGAGCACATCTGTCATCACAGTCCTGGTCCCATGGAATCAGCCCATCTGCACTCACTTCCACCCTCAAGCCAGTTCCAAAAAGCTCCACAAGGGCTGTCTTGGGATTTTGAAGGGCTGTTTGCAAACCCTCAAGGGCTGCCAGGGACTGCCTTGTCTGATGTGACGACTTTGTTAAAGTTGCACATCTGCTAGGCTGGTTCATGAGCCTGGCTGGCCAGCATGTTGCTCCAAAAGGTGCCCAAACCACAGCGCCCTGCACAGCATTGAGCATGACACATGCAGGATNCTGCTAGGATGCCCCAGTCTGTGCGAAATTGGGATGATGACGACCCTGCTGTGGATGACATGCCACTTGCTGAGAGGCTTCTGCAAAAGCACGCTTGTCAAGTCGCTTCAGGCTACATCAGACCAGCATCAGCTAGTAGCGACCCACCTGCCCATAGTCCACACAGTATCAGGACTGCAGGACAGGCACACTCCCCATCAGTAGGCCCGCAAGCTGGGACACCAGCAGACATCAGTGAGCCAGCTGCAGATCAACATGACAGACCACCACCAGCATGTGACTCTCATATGGTGCAGCAGGCGCTTGCATGCTGTGCAAAACAGAGCACTGCAGTTTGCAGCAACATGTCACTGCTCATCAAGCCACAAGCTGAAGCATGCTTGGCAGGTCTAGATTTCGAAATTGATGATGATGATGCTTTTGATGGCCTTGCTATGCCCAGCACAGCTAAGCCCACTGTAACAGTCTTCCCCAATGGTGTGGACTTGCAAGCAGTACAGAGTCCAGCAAGGCGGCAGCAGCAGAGTCTGCAGCAGCAACAGGCCCTTGTCAGGCCACAGCAGCCTGTCTCAGCTGGCAAGCCCAGTGTGCTAAGTCCTGGAACAAGGCTCGGCCCTGCCTTCAACATTGACATTGATGAAGACTTTGACTTACCCAGTGCATTGGAACTGCCTGCTGCGACTGGGCAATGTGCACTCACAGCCCAGCAAGCGATAGTCATACCTGATCAGGAGTTACAACACCAGGACTCAGGGGCACAGGTCTGTGTTGCATTTGCAGCTGTGCATGCACAACAATGCAGTGCCGGCCTTCGCCAGATCAAATGAAGCTAGTGCCGCATCATGTGTGTGCATGCCATGCATCTGGCAAGCCTAAAGGGACATCCCCCTTCTCCTGTGGGACAGCAAGCTCAGGTTGCAGTAGCAAAGCACTCTATGTTGTGTTGGCATGTATGCAACTATATCAATGTTTATTTGGACCTGCTCTTGCTGGCATATGTCAATTCCCCCTGAAAGGCCTTGTCCTTGAAGATATGGTCTGCTCGTGCAATCTTCAGCAAGACACAACACCTGTTGAGTTTACTGCTTGCTGCAGGGTGTTGCACACGGGACAAGCACATCGCGAGAGGGGCTGAAGAGTGCAACCCATGACCACAGCAGCAGAACAAGCATGCATGCTGACAATGCCCAACAGCTAGGCATGACTGGTAGACCTGTTGCTCTGTGTGACTTGACATCCCAAGGACAAGAAGGTGAATGGCTGTTGATAGCCATGCATCCGTGCCTGCTATGTGTGTTGTCTACAGTTGAAGTTTGCTTATACTCTGAAAACTCTGTTCGCAACATAAGACAGGTCCCTGTCCTGCAGTCGGCAACACACAACTACTAGATGCCCTATTTCTGCACCTAGCAAACAGCATGTCATGGACTTGGGGTCCTGCCAGCAAACCAGGCTGATGCTGTTACTGTCAGGCTCTGCAACTATTGTATCTTGTGCTGTGCATCCGCATGCTACAATTGCTTGTGACAGCATATCACACATCCACATGCTGCAGGTGGTGCTTGTGCACACTACCCAGCTTGCAATCCTGCACTTGCTGGGCACTGCAAAGCCAATGTCCAGCTTCCAGGCAGTCCTGCAGTGAGCATGCTCTGCCAAGACCAAGCTGTGCCAGACACACCCCCTTGCAGCCACAGCGCACAGCATGCTAGCTTCAAAACATGACTCTTGAAGCTCTACACCACAAGTTGTGTGTCTGTCTGTAGCCTTGACATTCAACCCCTGATGCTGTCTGGCATACCACAGTCAGGTAGGGCTTTGTGCTATGCTGCATCAGGTCATGAAGCACTCTTTGGCAGACAGGCAGCCATGATATGTGAATTGCATATAATCCAATATATGCTGCATGCTATAGCATGCATTCTTGAGCTTCTGGTTGTCATCAGTATGCTTCAGCCACACTTGCAGAGTACCAGAGTGGAACATGATCTTGAGGCTCACTGAAAGGCCAACGTGCATCACTCCACATAAAGTAGCAGCTTGCAAGCGTTGTATTCCTAGTAGGCTCTTAACCTGGCAATATTGACCGATATGTCACAGCGCATCTTTTCAGACAAGGATGACATCGTAGAAGGTTGTCAGGCATAGATTAACAGCAAGAGTTGACCTGGCGGATGTAGGTGGACTTGCCGCCCATGTTGGGCCCTGTGATGA
>KN805268.1:68705-87404 GCA_000818905.1 Trebouxia gelatinosa | reverse complement strand
AGTCTGAGGTTGTGCTTGCAACTCACATCACAGCTCGTGGACAAAATGCATGTGTCACTGAACGATCGTCAGCGGAAGGAGGTGTCTGTCACTTTACAAAAACTACACAATATTTTATTGAAGTAAAGACATGAGCTGCCTTAGGCGGTAGACCTCTGTTGAACAACTTGCCCACGTGGGTGACCGAAATATGCTAAGTCAAATCGTATATTCTAAAAACCTCCCTCCTTGCCTTCGCTTACATGTGTGTCCAGGTATCTTACATCTACCCGGTGTGCTCAGACTGTAGTCAGCTGGCTGTGCATCAACTACAATAACGTTTATGTCCACATTGCCTGATAGTATTAGTAACGAACAGCTTCAAACAGTTGTTGCTTGCTTCCCTGTTGTTCAAAACCATTGNGCTCTGCTGTTGTATGTCCTGGCTGACAGGCAGGGCAACGCGGCAAGACAGCGCCTTGACCTGGCGTCCTTCAGGTAAATCCCACTGNCTGGGGTGCGCTTGCGCAGTAACCCAGACTGCGGACCCCTCCCACCTGCAGAGTGTGACTTGAATCTTCCCTTCATTGAGACACAGCTAGCTGCTACACCAGAAGGTCAGTTACCTCTGTGAACAGACTCAGCAGCAGCCAATCAGCATGCTAAAGTCTGCAACAGTAGAGTGCCCTGTCAAGCAGTTTACTGCAATCTAAACACCTCTGATATTAACTATACCACATGCTTATGTGCATTCAGACAGCCCTGCACTCGCTGTTGAGCATCATGACAGTGACAGTAACAGTGAAGCTGCTGACTTGTTGACTGTCTCAGACTGCCGACAGCAAGAGCCTTGTCAGCAGGCAGTGCCCATTCTGTTGCATGTGTACCACAGGGGACCCCACCCTGGCAATGTGGAGCAAGCGAGATGAGCCTGTGCTGCCAATGCCTCCGCCTGACATGCCCCTTGTGGGCTGGCGGGACCCCTTCATCTTTGAGGTCAAAGGGCAGGGGGGCAATGGCAGGGAATGGGGCATGCTTATGGGCAGCGGCCTCAAAGGACAAGGCGGCGCCATCATGATCTACAGATCAGACAACCTCTATGGCGGTATGTGATGTNACAGACAGGGACGATTTGAGGGGGGAAAATTGCACCAGTGTGAGCCACCTGACCAGTAACGAACTGGCAATACACCATCAGGTGCAAGTGGGCTGATGCAACATTTACACAGCTGTGTGGAAACGGCACGACATGCCTTGTGTGCCAAGGTTCGTGTGACAAACAGGGCACACATGCTCTCACCAAGCTTGTCACATGCACAACATGAATTGCAGGTCACAGCAGTTCAGCCTGCAGCATAGCTACAGCTCAGGTGTGCAGCAAGACATCCCTGTGTGATGGTGTGGTCACCTGTGCCATGAGGATGAGTGCCTTCTCCTGTAGGGAGGGGGTGTGCTTGGCGCTCAGGGCTATAGCTCTGTTGACGTGCTCCATAGCTAAGGGCAAGTTGCCTGCCCTCCGCTCTAGTGACGCCATTGCACCTGCAAAATGTTGCCTTATGGTGGGGCCATGCATTGCAACAGCAGGTGGCTTGATGCTTGACATGCCATACCAGACCTATGCCACAGCATGTAAAGCATAGTACATGCAGGATAGGCAGTCACTCTAACATCACAGCTAAGAGTGTGCAATGTGTGCAATGCAAAACCAGAGCAGGCTCGACATGCCATGCTTGAAAAGCAGGCCTGAGACGCAGAGCAAGATGAGCTCTGTACAGAGTCCAGCTTTGTATTGCATGCAACTCACAGTGTGTGAGGCAGAGGCTCGGATCCAGCTGCATGGTCTTCTGGAAGAGGCGCCTGGCCTCATCAGTGTTGCCCAGGCGGTCTTCAAGCTTGGCCAGAGCATGCCAGCTGGGCACTGAGGGAGGGGTGGCTTTGCAGGCCTTCTTCAGCATGCGTCTTGCCTCCTCCATGTTGCCCTCTGTTGCTTCAGCCAGTGCCCACGCCTGTTGCAGAAATACACTGGCATCGATGGCAGATTTGCATGTCAACAGACTGTGTCAGGAAAGCTTGTGCTGCCTACAGTTTGTGTTCATTTGGTGTGAGTGTTGGATGTCTTGAAGTACAAGGTCGCAGAGCGCAGACTGCTTCTTGGCATTGCGCGCATGGAGGCACTGAGGAGAGCCTATACAATGCATGTTTGCCGCTTGCCTAGTGTTGTGAAAGCAGATATAATTTGAGGCACATATGCCATCAGGAATCAGGCTTCAGTGCAAAAGACAGCTCAGGTCATATTACTAACCACACAGATGATCTGTTGCTTTTGAATGCTGTACATACTGTACTGATGTTTTATGCAAACCTGCTATCTCAACCAGAACAGTGTATAGCAGGGCTGGTCAAGATACGCTCTTGGCAAAAATGGCCATCAGCAGTGCCACATGCTTTGACTGAGCGTTACAAGCTGGTTGTGTGCATGCGCAAACAGTGTTACCAGGCCTACAGGCTTGCAGCATCTGCCGCAAGCCGTCACCAGCAGGAATTGAGGTCAGAAGTACCCTTGAACCCATGCAAAAGCTTGCCCTCTGCTACGTACCTCACTTGGGGACTTTACTCTCACAATCAGGTGTGACTGGGTATGCACAACCTTTTGGAGTTGAGTCGAGAAGACCCAGCTCAAGCAGATTGTTTGCTGCTGTCTCTCAGGTTGCTGACCAGCTACATTTGGCATGATTGAGCAAGGACTTTAAGAAATGATGAACTTCCAACTTGAAGATGAACTTTATGAACTTCATCAGATGTTTTGTCAGATACTCCATCAAATGTTTTATCAGATGAAACTTGTTCCACAATCACAGCAGAACATGCCTGAAGGATGTAGACATTGTTGGGCTCTAGCTCCAGCCCCTGTCGGAACAGCTTCTTGGCTTCTGCCACATTGCCTTCCAGCAGCTCCAGCCTAGCAAGGCTGTGCAAATTGGAAACGAGCTTGGGATCTGACTCGAGGCCTGCAGTGAAGTGGCGGCGGGCCAAGTCATGATGCCCCAGGGTCAACTCAAGACTGCCCAACAGCCCTAGGCCCCGGGGGTTGCCCGGGTCCATTGCCAAGAGCTCTTGCAGCAACTCCCTTGTCTGCGTGAGCAGACATGACATATGGCATGATCTGCAACATTCTAATGCGAGTTCCAATCAAGAGCCCAGAAAGGCAACTTTTGAAATGCAGATATATAGCTGTGCATGGCATAGCATGCGGCACACTTGCAGGATGATCAGAAGTGTCGGCAGGTCAAGTGGAACACTGTCATGCAACTGGCTGCATGCCTTGACCACCAAGTGGAGTGTGGAGAGTGCACTGATAGAGCCAATGCTGCTGCTTGGTAAGATAACACATCAGTACATCAGTGCAATCAGCGTTTATTGATACAATCAGTAAAGTCAGTATCAACCATTACATATGTCTTATCAGCAGTGCCTCCGTGCTGTGCATGCACAAATGCAGCAACCTTTGCATACATGTCTAACGGTCACAAGAGCGTGTGCAGCAAAGGGAAGGTTTGATAGCAGAATCCCTTCCTGACATGCCCTCCTTTCATCAACAGGGGTCCCGCACAGTGTTGTAGCTCAAACAGTTGTTGCTGCAACAACTCCCCACAAGTCCAGGTAAACAGAGAGAAACAGTCAGACAACACCCTCTCATTGTATTCTGACCAGCGGAGTTGTGTACTGTGAATTGTCTAGTGGATCTCTTGCTGCAGCAATGCACACAAGCCCAGGTGAAGAGAGAGGCCAGTCAGGCGCTGCTGTAACAACGCACTTGACCAGCGGAGTTGCATGCAGTGGCAAACCTGGAACAGATTGTCTTGCGAGAACTCCTCGTGAGCCCACTTGAAGAGTAGCTTGGCAGGCCCTTGCAGATCCTTGCCTGTTGGGGGCGGATCCTGAGGCACCAGCTTCAGTGCTGCTCTGAAGAGCCGCCTTGCTGCAGTGGCATTCCTGCATGGCAGACCTGGAGTTCACGGACTTTCATGATATAGTCTCTGTGCATGGAGTCCTTTTGCTCATAAAGCAAAACGTGATGATGACCACAAGGCTGCCAAGACTAAAACTCCCCCCGTAGCATCTCCATGTCGTAGCTTTTATCATTGTTGAGCAGAAGTTGCGCATTCGGGCACATGAAGCAATAGTGATTGTGAAATCACCCACCAGTCACTTTCATCAGCATACAGGTTCAGAATCATGCTTCCCACTTTGACAGACTGTGTGAGCTGCAATGTGTGCTGCAGGAACATGCTATTGTGCATGTAGGCCTGATCTAAGCATACACTGCACAAAGTTGCTTGCATGAGTCAGTAACACCATTTCTTGTGTAAGCGGCATGCAGCAGTATCAAGGCAGCTGCAGCTCTTCAACAGCGGCACTGTGTCTGCAGCTCTAGTCTGCCATGCAGCACAAGCTGCTTGACGTAATTTGTCAGATCAGCTAGGGAGCCGTTTGAAACATCTGGTGCTATGCCTCAAGCATAACCCTGAGCATATCAACTACATATCAAAGGCAAAACATGTGCCTGCCAACTCACATGCATCAGAAGCATTGCCATGGCGAGGTGCTGACATTTCATTTGATTCACTCAAATGCATGAGTTGAGAGAGAAAGGATAGACAACTAGCCTGAAGCTGGCATCTTGGGCAGAGACACATGATGCCGCAAAGTGTCCATGCAAAGTGGGCATGCAGTCACCACAGTCCTGGCATGCACTTCTATGAGCCAAACTGGCTATTATTTCAACTACTCAATGATTCACATCAAAGCCCTTCAGTTAAGACCTCAGCAACAAACTGGTCAGCATCTTAGCTGTCCCACTGCTGTCACATGCTGTCACAGTGCTGTTGTCAATATGCAGCACAACTAGCGTTTTTCCCCCTACACAGCTACTAATGACTCCCTAGCTTACTGCCTGTACAGCTGTTTGAGACTCACAGTAGATTTGAAGTGTATCACATGGGCTTGATGGCTAGGCAACGAGAGCACTTCAGAACTTCAATAACAGGCACGCCTTACTGTCCAGTGTTGCATTTGCTCTAGTGTTGTACGTGGTACCTGCTGTGAAGCAACATAGCGGTGTGCAGGTGTGGCCACCATGTGGTCCTGCCACACCTACACGCCACACTATTGCTCCACAGCAGCAGTGAGAACCCTGGGCAACACCATAGCCAACGCCTCCCAAGACCCATGAGTAGTGCCATGCAGATCCCGTGAGACACAACAGGCCATGATACTCACATTGCCCACCTGAACATCAGCGAGGGTGAAGTGCACATGACAACTTTATGTTGAACATGGCATTATGTCACATGTGACAGTGGAACATTGCATTGTGGTCACACTTGTACAGTTGTGAAACACCTGAGCTTACAAGGAGTGTGACACACATTACTGCTGGTTCGCTCGGGCTGGGAGCAAATACCTAGCGAGAGTAGTACAGTGACTGCTTGTCCTCCAGTTCCTCCTTCTGTGCCCAAACTGGACTTCACTTTCAACAGACTGCACTAGGACGGTTGCATCCTGTTTAGGCTTGTACATTTGACAAACACCTAGAGCTACAACATCTGAGACACATGCTGCTGCTGGTCTGCATAAGTTGGTGGCAAAATATAGCAAGGGTAGTGCAAAGTGCTTGCCTGTCATCCAGTTCCATCTGTGCCCAACTAGACATGATCCTCAGCGCTGATTGCACCAGAAACATCAGCTCCCGGTGCCGCTCAGTGCCAGGAGTGGCTTCACCGTTGGGGCTGGCTAGCGGGTCAATCTGCTGATGCAGCAGTTCCAGTGATGCTCTGTAGTAGCAGCGAGCTGCTGGGATGCGGCTTGTGTTGCCAGGCGCCTTGGCTTTTGCCAAGCGCCTCTCCAGGTTAGCAATCTGCAGGACAGCATCAGCTCTACACTCAGCTGCGTGGTGCATCTGACAATGTTTGGGGAAGCGCTGTATGCAGCAGTTTATGGTAGATGACTGATATTGAGATGTGAAGTGTTGCTTGACTTGAATGGGCAAGCTGCAGCACAGCACTATGTTGTGTATATGCCGGTCGGTTTGCTGGGAATGTGAGCCAGTCATTGTGTGCCCTAATTGGACGGACCCACTGACACAGTTGCTGAATTGTGCCTGAAGCAGGGCAGGCCGACATCGGAAAAAGATGCAGAAGACTGAACGACTGAGGCTCATTCTCTCCATCCCAATACTTACATACCATGATATTGTATGTGTGTGAAAGCAACATACTTGGGACCAGCCTTGAAAGGAGTCTGGTGTCTGCAGCAGGTGGTTGGCAATGAGGTTTCTCGCAGCCTCAAAGCGGCTACGCCGGCTCAGTGCCCGCACTTCTTCTGCCACAGCAGCATAGCTCTTACGAGGGGTATCTGGCTGCTCATGAAAGACAGCGCGCTGTAGCGCTTGTTGCAGGGCTGTCTCCTGCTGAGCTGGGTTGAAGATTGGCACTAACTGAAAGGCCGTGGTAAGGGTGCCAAAACTGATGACGTCACCTGTACAGTATGACAGCCAATTGCCCCAGGCCCACAGGTGAGGTTTGTAATGCGTGAAGGTCTATTGCAGAGTTGTCGAGTCGGGAAACCAACTGCAAGTGCATTATAGCTGGCTAGACAGAATGCAGTGAAAGATGTGCAACCTTCATGCAATGTCAACAGCATGAGCCACTACAAATTGCACTCATCAATGCAGAGGACCCTTCTCACCACTCATGTCTTGCTTCCTGTGCACAATGGGGAGGGTCACTCCTGTGCAGCTGCAAGCCGGAAGTATGGGGCTGCACTACACCTTAGCTTGAAGTTGAAGCAAAAGCACTAACTAGAAGGTGATGATGCACATGCTCAACTTGCTGACAGTTGTATTGGGTGCAGTCAGCAAGGATCTTCAACCACAGCGGTGGTTTGTTCCCACCAGCAAAGCACTGTGATGGGCAATGCATCCCAGTGGACGCTAGCTTTTGATTACAGCCTGGTACCTCCATGCACTGGACACAGCAGTTCGAGTTTGCATGACAGCAATGAGGCTTGCCTGGGTAGGCCTCGGTATCAAGGAGCTGTGCCATCTTGTCTCTGTTGATGAATGTAATGGAGTTGGGAACCATTCCTGTCACCAAGCAGCTGCAGCATAAATGCATGAGCTGAGACAATAAAGTATACTGCACCCTCAAATGACATCATGCTGTTGAGGCAAGCCCGTCTCACAGTGCGACTGAGACACAGCAGTTATCGCACTGGTAGGCATAGCTGTTCACTGTATGCTGGCAATGAGTCTACATTGCAAATGCAGTAGGCAGACTCTGACAAGATGCATTGGGCGCTTGTCACATGCTTGCCATAATGATGGCATGACCAGCAATGTCGTCATGTCTTATATCTGTGGCTGCACATGTACAGCATATCCCCAGGATACAGTGTTGCTGCTTGAGTACGCGTAAGCCATGACACGTACTTCACACAAACGTGTACCATGCAGAGTACCGTTTTGATCAGGAAGCAATATGCAGAATTGCATCATCAACTTAGCAACTCATGTTGTGCATGGGGCTCACCATGCCCTGCACAGAAACGTCAATGCATGCTTGCAGAAAGCTGCATACCAGGGCTTACGGCCTTTCCAGAAGATTTCCAGGCGAGCATGGACACTACCGCGCTCATGGCATTCCAGGACAATGTCACAAGACTCCTGAGCCTTGGCCCCGCCCCCTATGAGCATGGGTCCGTGCTGGGGTATGTGAAGGGGCTGACCCACTGCAACTTCATCCTCGTACTCCCGCCGCCAACCCATCTGCAGCACAGAGTGGCAAGCTACACTGAGGGCACAAAATGTGGAGTCAGCCCCCTATAAGCATTAATCTGTGCTGGGGTATGTGAAGGGGCAGACCACAGCAACTTGACCCTTGTACTACTTTTGCCAACCCATCTGCAACCCATTAAGCTGATGCTTTGGCATCTGCAGCCCACTTGGTGACCTCCTCGAGCTCCATAGCATTCGGGTCCTGAGAGGTGCCAATTGATTTCAACAGCAACTGGGATCAACAGGGATCCCAACTGCTGTTGGGTTTACACACAGCATGACTCTGGACCCATGTGCAATGGACCTAGGGGAGGTTACCAGCAGGCTATAGATGCCAAAGCCAGCCCCTTGCAATTCTAAGCCCGCCAGAACAACCGTGATACTGGTTCCTTCCCAACCCAGCTCAGAGTGCGCACTCAACCCGTTTGCTGAGCTATGCCAATAATATGTCCTGGTGGCACATCAGCAATTGGGCAGCTACAGTGAGCAGCAGCAGAACATGCAGGCCAACGCACCAACATAGACAACAGCCCAACGGCTGCAGCAGCTTTGGCCAACTGACTTGTAGCACGAGCAGCATTAACAAAGCTGACAGTGATGTGAATGACGCAGCACAGGGTGCAAATGACACATACAATACTGCTGGTGCTGACTTCAGGAAAGATGGCATGTATGAGTACTTTGTGGGACCTGCTAGTGTTACCTGTATGTGTTGCATGATTGACCACCTGTTTGACCAAGGCTACAATGTGTATATCTATTCCTGCTGCCTGCGGCCCCTGTGTCTGAATGTGCCCCTTGTTGCGAGTCTCCGAGGCACGACGCCAGAACAACAATGCAAGCTAGTTGGCCTTGCTGTCCTATTTCACCAGTTTGTAGCTGAGCACAGCTGTCAAATAGCATATGGCAATGTTGCATATACCCACCTTGCGATCCAGCGGCACTAAAGCAAAGGTAGCGCCCTTGTAGCTGACCCCCTTGGTGTGCTTGTACCGCTTGTTCTGCACAGCCGCAAACAGCACATCTGCTGCAGCTGATTCATTGGGGGGCTCAATCACTGCAGACTGTGTGCTGTCTCTGCCTGGTGGCCGAAACAGGGGCGCAAGGTTGTCCCAGGAACCTGCATGAGAAGCTCTGGAGCTTATGCCTGTCAAATCTGGGGTTGTGAATGGCTGGCCAAAGGTTGTGGCTAAATAAAGCTTGTTATATTGAATTGTATTTGTTTGACAAAAGACAGCAGCAAGCAAAGCGTGACACAAAGTGCTCTGAATTCAAACCACCCAGAGCAGTTGAGCATGGCAAAAGCTGATGGAGGAGTGATATAGGAGCGGTCCTGTCAAGGCATAGAAACAACTAACCAAGCGTATACAGCAGCAGCAGCTATGGGCAGCCTAACATCAAGGGCACAAAAACGCTTCCAGATTCACATGATGCTCAGCAGGTAGANGAAAGCTGCGCAGCAAAGAATCAGCAGCTGCAGTTGGACAGATGACCTCTGCATATTGATCCGGGTATGTGTATACGAAGACCAAAGACTTGTACACGCTGTGTCCACGGTGCAATGCGACATCAGAGCTACAACTCGCAGATACGCAGATGCACAAAACACGGCAAGCTATATGCAGAAGCGGCAGCTACGCCGCGCTTTAATCTCTGCCTGCAGCTACGAGTTCGACCTAACCGGGCTTCAAATTTCACGCGTTTCGTTACTCAACACTTAGTCATGATCTTCCGGTCTCGAAGGGCCTGTGTCTTCTTCTTATGTGCATGCAACGCTGAGCACTTTGCCCAGCCTATTGCCGCTCTACCAACGCAGGCTTGGAGTACCATATGCCTTGCATATCCGCATGATCAGCGTTGGTGGTCTGTTATGACCTCGCGACTGGTAGTTGTACAATCGCGTTTCTGAACTATGCCCAGCACAGAACCTGCTGGGCACGATCTAACACATGCTTTCGAGCTAATAGCATGCCAACATGTGTTACTACCTGGAGGATGCAGCAACGATTCATCAAGGTCGTTTGTGCCCTGTTCTTCACCTTCGTGGCCGTGACGCCAGCATCAGGTGATCACAGCAAACGGGACGTGCTGCAAGTTAGCAGCTATAATCACGCAGCAGTGCGAAAGGCTAACGTGCAGGATCACCCTGGAGTGCCGCACGGAAGGGCGTCTGGCGACAAACAGCGCTGGACATGTAAGCTGGTGAACCGCAGCTATGCAGACTGCTGCTGCCAAATCACATTACTGTAACGCTAAAATCATGTGCCATGCAGCTTCTACCATGGCTACGACAACTACATGCGCTACGCCTTTCCCCATGATGAACTGAAACCAATCACAGAGCACTATACAGACTCATTAGGTGGGCTCTCCTTTGCACGGGTCCAGACACTTGCGCCCAGTAACAGATAGGACAAGGCATGCTGCATACCCTAGCATTAGCTGTGTAGCTACCACCAAATTGGCAATGTTTTTGTTACAATTGTTTTCATTTCACAAACAGCATTGTTACTGAATGCAGGTGGCGTTAACAGTAACAATGACAGTGACTGTGTGTGCAGCTTGCAGGCGAATTTGGGAACCCAGACCCTCCTCAATGTTATCAGGGTTATCATGGTGTTGCTTTAACCCTGATAGACTCCTTGTCAACCCTAGCTGTCATTGGCAACAAGACAGAGTTTGAGAAAGGAGTCTGGTTTCTGGTTGACCAGGTGACAGTGCTACCTCTTGTTGCTTGAATGTATAATCAGCACTGCATGGCTGCATTCCCACTTGATGAAAACATTGCTGGCACAATGTACTGCTGTTACCACTCCCAATGAACCCCCTGCCTGCTCATGCTGTGGTCTTGCCATGTCAGAGTGTGACCAAGTCAAGCTGCATTAAATATGTTGCATCACTTTGTGTTTGCTGTTATTGACATTTGAGACTGTGCGCCACCCCAGAAAAGGTAAATACTATGAGCTCCTGCTGCACTTGTCAAGTGCTGCAAGCAAGTTTGCATGCTCTTACAGGCATACAATCCTCCGCAGGTGTCATTTGATGTTGATCTGAAGGTCAATGTGTTTGAAGCCAACATCCGCTTGCTGGGGGGCCTCCTGTCAGCACACTTACTCGCCTCAGATGCCACATTGGGCTTGATGCAGAAGAAGTATCATGGAGAGCTGCTGAGCCTGGCTGTGGACTTGGGTGACAGGCTCATGCATGCATTCACAGCTTCACCTACAAGTAAGTCAACACCTCAGGGCACAGAATGGTGAATTGCACTTGTGGTTTGAGTGCCCAACTTTGGCAAACTTGCATGTGAAATGCTGTGACATGAGACAGCACAATCATGCATGGTTTGTTTTGCACAGCAGGATCACATTGGGCTTTTCAAACACATCATGCAATGCCTGGATTTCATGGTCGGGTAGTCTTCTTGCCACTTGGCTGAACCTGTGTCCTCTTCTTCTTCCTGGTTGCTGCCCCACCAAGCAAGGTGGCCCTGAGACAATCCAAGGGAGCATCAAGTTCATCATAGAATGCACCATTTGCTCGCTTGTTCCTGCTGCACCAGCCTTGAAGCTTGTGCTTGACCACAATGCCCACTTGGACTTCTCGTGCGGTGTCACGCCTACGCCATGTGCATTCATCAGCTGCTGCTCATTCCGCACCAGCAAATGGTGTGATGGCTGCCTCTCAGCCTGACAACTGCTCAGAAGAGTGATGCCTCATTGCCCAGGTCAAGGAGAGTCAAGTGGGGCTGCAACGGTCACAGCAGTATCATGCAATAATGTGCTTAGTTTTCTAGCTTTCTCGTGTATCAGCCAAGTACTGTCGCTGCACAGAGCAAGGCTGCGCTTATCAGGGAGATTCAGGCTGAGTAAGTGGGCAGAAGTCGCAAATGGAACAGAGCAGGTTGTGCTACACATGGTGTGCCTAACAAGTACATGTAAAGCTGAAACTGCCTGGCAACACTGTTTGCCGATAGGTCTCCTTGAATTGCTCCCATTGATACTTGGCCGAGGTTGCTGCTGCAGACGTGCTCACATGAAATGGCTCAACAAGTGATGATGATCGCCACAGCCCAAGTCATCATCACCCACATTGAGCCGTCTCATCTGAGCACAGCTGGAGCAGCAACCTCGGCAAGTGCATGGACAGGACAAGCTCATAGAATGCTTCTGAAAGCTGGCAGACGGTGTCCTATGCCTGCATCTGGACTGTACATCATACAGTACTGGTGTGTTCAGAAGTCAGCTCGAATGCTTCATTCTGGACACAACAATGCCATATGACGTATTATACAGATGTAGGCATAGTATATCATCTGCTAGCTTCAAGAAGCATTGTACGAAGTTGTCTTGTTATCCATGGGAGCAGTGCAAGAAGACATAAATGTTGTCAGGCAGTTTCAGATGGCACCAAAGAAGGGGCCCATAACCTGTTGTTATTCCACCGGCTGGGCGCAAAGGGTGACTGTGCAACAAGCTTACAAGTGTATAGCACGACTGGAGTTGTAGCGGTTCAACCTTGTATTGTCACTTGACTTAGTATGTACCAGTCTGCCTGTGTATAAGCTATCTGGGCAGCTGGCAGTGAAACGCGGCTTACTAAGCATAACGCAAGCATACCATGTGACCATGACTAAAGCATTGGCCGTGCAGACTTGCCATACGCTTGGGTGAATCTGCGTCGTGGGGTTGGGCCTGAGGAAAAGCGCATCGAGGAAACCAATGCAGCAGCAGTGGGCTCCTTCACTCTCGAGTTTGGGTTGTTGTCTCGTCTGACAGGTAACACACACGCTTTAGGGGTATAAGTTGTACAGGTTCAGGGTGTCTGATCATCTGCTGATATTTGTGAACAAAGAAACACTGGTGGCAATCATTCTACACTTGCCTGGTGTCTCTAGCATCAGGGATCTTGTGCTGCATGCATGTCCGTGTGGACCAGCTGATCTAATGTCAGGTGTCCTCGGCGCAAACTCCGCTGCCTCAATCTTATACAAGCTTGGTTGCATGAATGGCTGATATTTGCATTGCAATGCAACAGATGACAGCTTATATGCGGCTTCAGCTGTGGGCCTACCAACACAACTCGCAGCCTACACATCACATGGCTTTGATTCAGCATGTGATCTATCTGCTGAAATTGCTGCACCAAATGGGTGCATGATTGCTGCTGGTAGGTGACAGCACCTATGAAGCTGCAGCTGTGGCAGCCCTGACACAGCTGTGGAGCATGCGTAGCCCACTGGATCTTATTGGCACCTCCATTCACATGACACAGCCCATGTGGAACAACCGAATGGGGGGCACGGGGGCAGGCATTGACTCCTTCTATGAATATCTGCTCAAGGCTTACATCCTTTTTGGCAAGTCAGACACCGCCCCTGCATGTATCTTGCTATACTGTGCTGTATAACAGTGGTGCAACTAACTGGCATCTTGTTATGCTATCCTTGTGCCGCTTGACTCACACGTTATACACCTCTTGTGGCTAAGTAAGATGACCTGTGCAAACCCTCTGCATGTCAATACACTGCATTGACTGTACATTGCATTGAATGTAAATTGCAGCTCAGCCGTGAAGTTGGCAGAATGACCATGCAGCATCAGTTCACATGAACATGTCCCACTCCTACCTGACCCTCACAATGCACACTCTGTGTTTGCTGAAACTGCTCAAGTGCTTGTTGAAAGCTGTGTTTGAGCTCATGTAGTCAGCGGAACCCCTGTGCACAGAGTGCGCGCAACAACACTCCAACGTGGTGCAAGTCGAAGCCAGCCCTGTGACAAGACTGCAGAGCAGCTCTGCCAAAGACGTTTTGAGCACACCTCAAGTCCTTGCTGGTGCAGGGCAGACAGCGTATTGGAACGAGTTCCCATATGTTCAAGACTGTGCAGCAGCACTGCAAAAGGTGCCTTCAAGCAAATCTTGTGTCCTTGCTGTTGCAGGGCAGACAGCATACTGGGATGTGTTTCAGGAGGTGTACAGGGCGGTCATGCAGCATTACCGTGCTGGGCCTTGGTATGACGATGCTGACATAGTGACTGGACAGAGCATACACCAGCAGTTCCAATCTTTGCAATCTTTCTGGCCAGGTCAGCAATTTGTCCCATCTGTTACTAATCTGCCTTGCAATAGCATTACTGCACCACTCGAAGCTACGCTTGCTAGCATGAAGAACCTCGACGACATTGCGAGTTGCCTTCATTGATTCCTCTCTTCTCTACAAGTCAGTAATAAGCTTCATTTTGAACAACAGTTGTCAGGTTGCGTGGCGATGACTCCTGTCAAGTGGTGTTTGATTGGGGTGGTGACACCCTTCACAACGGGTTTGTCTTCATGTACCTTGCCATCATTTGCAATGAGTAGGCATGCAGGTGTGGTATGCGACCCTGGTGGTTTTGCCAATATGTTTGGCATGCACACACTGCAAGTGCCGTTCCAGTTCATGGCTTTCTGTTTGCAATTGCAGTGATGTACTGATTGAAAGGGATGAAACCCATCTGGGTTCCTACCAACAATAACATGCAATGCCGGTACGTGCCTGTCTCTTCTTCAACTGATGAAATGTGAGTCACTCTCGTCAAAAAAAGCGGTTTGATGACACCATGCACCAAGTTCGCTGCTTGTGCCATGTAAACAACTGCGATTTACAGGCATGCAGGTGTTGGCTGGAGATGTGTTGAGTGCACAGCACGCCTACTGGCACTACTTTGGGCTGTGGCAGATGTTTGGAGCTCTGCCTGAGCGTTTTCTGTATCCCCAAGGGCTGCTGCATCCCAACCAGCAGCAGTACCCGCTGCGGCCTGAGCTGCTGGAGAGCACCTTCTATCTGTACCAGGTCTGCACAGAGCCCTTGCATGCCAAATTGCTCTTTGGCCCCTATTTAGCTGGGAGGGGTGTTTTTTTGCGATTTTTGTCTTCAGTTTTTCAGAAAACGTTTGTGGTGTATCTGCATTTGTTGATGTTGTCAGCATGACTACGAAGCATCTGCTTACACTGGCTTGCATGAGTGGTGCCGTGGCACTGCAGGTGCTAGGTTGCCTGCATTTCAGGACCTGTAGCTGGCTCAGGTCAGCTGCGGGAACGTCTCGTCAACACTCTGTTCAATGGCTGTGGCTTGAGTGCTGCCTGAAACATATCTGATGCAGCAAGCTGCACGTATGCGCTCCATGTATAACAGTTCAGTGCATGCTTCCAACCACTAACCCTGGTCGACGTTACCATTTGTAAGGCTGTCAAGGCCTGAACTCAGCTAGGCTGTATGCCAAAGCAGTGACGGCAGGCGAGGTGACATGTACAAAGCTGGAAAACTGAGATGTGTTCACAAGTAAGCAAGCGAAGCTGCACTACGGTTTGGTAAATGTTTCCCTAAGCTTTCATGTGTACAAGTGTGCTGACATGTCATGTAGGCCACGCAAGACACCAAGTTTCTGGATGCGGGAGCAGCAATCATGGACTCCCTGTTTGCTTTGAATTGGGTGGAGGGGGGCTGGGCCAGCGTGCAAAGCATGCACACCAAGCAGCTTGAAGATCACATGCCCTCATACTTCCTGGCTGAAGCTTGCAAGTACCTGTACCTCTTATTTGATGACTCCTTCCTTCAGGTGCAGCTTGCTTGTGCTGCATCACAACATGCTGTGCTGCTAGGAATGACCTGCGCCTTGCTATGCTGTTCTGTGCATTGCACGCTGTGTGTGCACTGTAGTCAACTACACAAAGGTGTGCTTAGAGTCCAATGGACCTAGACACTGAAAGGCCTGACCCTGTCTCAGGCATGGGTTCAGGGGTCGTGATTAGGGATTGGTTTTATGATCGCTGCCATGCTACGCTTAGACAGCGCGGTGCGGACCACACTGTATTTGGCTGCATGCAAAGCATGACATTGATCCATTACACCCTGGTTTCTGTTCATTGTCAGAAGTGCGGTATGCTTGGTAGTGTGTGTTTGAAGAACACCGCAACCTTGCACAGGGATTTTGTTGTGTTGGTCTGTGACTCGGAAGCACTTACAGCGTGGCAGTCGTGTGTTGCTATCTGAAATTGAAATGCTGTGTTAAGGTACAAGACCAATTGTATAGTGCCCATAGCATGATGGCCGGTAATGTACCTGATCTGCAAAGGCGAGCAGATGCCAAACTGGGTGAAATTTATCGCAATCCAGCAACACACAGTGTTTATGATTTTGCATATCCTGTAATGCTGTGTACCTCCAGCATAACTGTTATTGTCGACAGCATCAACAATGCACAGGTATGGTTGCATGCAGGGGCGAAACTACATCTTTACTACAGAGGGGCACCCCATACCTGTGTTGAAGGAATTCCATGACCCCCAGGCTGCACCCCCCTTGCTGCAGCAGTTACCCCTGCAGCCTAAACTGCTGGTGCCAGCAGTACAGCAGCCAGCACAGACCATCATTGTGACGCCAGATCACACGTGAGCTTCTACATGCTCTGATTACGCTTTGCATGGGCAGTGTCATCCCTCTGGTTACAAATTTTTGATTTGTCAGTCAGATGTTTTCAGTGTTTGGGATCTTTGATAATGCTGAGTAACACTGTAAACTAACTCATGCAATACAGGCCAAGCGATGAATGGTTCCTTATGGTATGCATGGCAGGTTTTGCACTTGTATACAGCACATTACGCGATAGGAAAATGATGCTGTGGCACAGCGCAATTGCCACTCTCGGCATGATGGTGTGGTATCAAACAGTGCTCACAACTCTGGCATGGCGGCGTCTCTGCATGTTGAAAGGTATGAACACAGGGTGGAATGGGCTGTGTGCAAAGTCACTGTCTGCATATCCTTTGTGTTGTATCTGCAGGCAACTATGGCAAATCTTCCAGTCTGTGAAGCAGCATTTCATGTCTCAACAGCCTCAAAGGCCCCAACAATTAGACACAGCAGCTGATGCAAGTCAACAGCAAGCTAATGCAGACACAGCAGATACTGCTGGAGCAAAGCAACCACAGATCACTCCTGAACATGCAGCTGAAATCAGTAAGCATCTGCGTCAGCAGATGCACAGGCAAATGTCTGGCAAAGTTTTTGGTGATGCCGTGCGGCAAAGTGGTAGTAATGAGCCCAGCGATGCTCACAAAGGCAGTGATTTCATTGATGTAGAGTCACCAGTCACGGATGCTGCCTCAACTCGTGATGCTGGCACGGCGAGCAGTGGCATGTGCAGGTCTGAGCAAGGTCCCATGGCTGCCCAACATCCTAGGACTCACACGTTGGTTGACAACGATGGCTTCAAGTTTCAGAGACAGGATGCGCTGAAGTTAAGAGTGTGCCCGGTATACGGGCATCCAGCACTCAGGGTGCTTTCGCTGTGTCACATGACTGATGTTCATCCAAATCACAGTTGCAAGTCCCAGTGGGATTGTGGTGTTGACAGTAGCACTTGTCGACCTCGTGTCTGCAGTTTACATGGCTTTTGTCAAGCAGGGTGATCGTTTACTGTATGTTGTGTTGGTAAACAATGACTTTGCTGACGTTCGACAATGGTTGCGCCTTCATATGGGCAATCTCACATTGTCAGTGACATTCAATCCTTTCAACAAGCTTTCATGTCCTCTTCTGGCTTTGCACGCCATTGGACTGGTTTGTGCATATGCTATGCAAAAGCAAAAGGCAACTTCACATGCTTTCAGAAGCAGATTGACACTGCTTTGTGTTACACATTGCTGTCTTCACGCATGAGTCTGTGCATGACTGGTGTTGCTGCACGCCAAACGTCTGATACAGCACTAGGCTTACTTAAAAGCATTAGGCTTACTCAAGAGGCGGCAAACCACCAAGGCAAATGAATCGGTCCCCACTCCTACCTCTGACCAACGTTTGTCGCATACTCAAGTCCAGTCACACTGAGGAAATCCTGGTGTCTGGACTTCTGGGCGGAACACATACACTTGCCCTGTCCACACACACCTCTACGGTGAAACTTATTGTTATGCACCAGTGCATGCATATGTTGGCGCTGAGTAGGGGAGAAAGTAGTTCACTATGCTATGTTTCTCGGGGGAGAAAGTAGTTCACTATGCTATATGTAGAGTACTCGACATAATGATCATCTACCTAGCTGACACATCATTGGCAGAATACCCAATGGCTGCAAGCGGGTTGCAGTGCGCAACAGTTGCTGAGACGTTCCGTGGTCATGCGGTAAAGTACATGTGCATGGTATTACTATAGATTTGGTCTGCAAAATGCTCTACGTCTGAAACTTGTCGGTGACCTGCAAAGCATACAACATTCTTATACATTACGGGCCTCAGAAGGTAACTAACATGTTCTGCAGTAAGCTTCGTGCAGTACAAGTACAGCTGCCTGATGCATCTGCTGTACCGTGTAGCTGCACAAGCAATGGCATGCTCTTCACTTTCACTAGTGTGCCTGTACAGTCGTGCATGGCACACTTTGGTGATGTATATATGACTTCATGCATGGCGGCCACAGCATTGTCTGTGAGCATTTGTATGAAATGGGGACAGCTGCTGCTCTGCGTTACTGCTGGGACACAGCATTGAGCGATCATGAACGTGTAGACCAGTATGCTGACCTGAGACAGCTTCAAACACAGAGGCAATGTTGCAAGGCTCATTGCGGCCTTTCACCAGCATCTCCTCATCATGCTTCTTTTTGTCTTTAGCTTGGTAGACTGTTTTTACATGGGATTTTCCAGCATGTGAGGGGCGGATCTCACAATATGGACTGTCTGTTTCCAGCAGGAGTCTGTCAGCTGGAATGGTGGCCATCACAGCAAGGTTCTCTGCTGTCTTCAAAGAGCAGCCATTGATGCCTGCAGGTCATAGCCTAGCTTTGATGAGAATGTTGAGATTCACCATCCACCAGCAATCCATCCTGTATCTTCATTGCTCCCCTGGGC
>KN805268.1:0-27065 GCA_000818905.1 Trebouxia gelatinosa | reverse complement strand
GCACTCAGACGCGACACTGTAACATGTCATGATTTTCACGCTTGCCGAGACAACATTGACACGACGGGCTGGGAAGTGTGAAACACAGCATTACCACCACCTTAGTTGCTTCAAACGACAGGTCAGGAATGGCCATAATTGGCCCTTGTCACGTGCCCTAAGCGAGCAAAAAGAAGGGACAGTCGCAGTGCTAGTTCACGCGCGAGACAGCACAGAGAGGGAGAGGTTACATGCTTCGGCCAGCCAATAAGTCTGTGTGCGTGTGTCAAAATTCTGATCACCCCGTCAAGAAAAGCTGTGTACCGAGGTGCCACAATCATTGACAAAATGAACTATACATTGTCTGTAACAGGTTTCACAACACTACAGCGGCTCATGCATACCCATGAGTTGATTGCGCTCATGCTCTGTGCATGATTGGCACAGGAGATGAGTCAACATGCCACATGCACCTGCTGTGACAGCAATGGCCTTACATTCTACATGAATGTTGCATGCATGTAAAAGGGCGTGCACGACAAGCCTGACTCAATGCAATATGGCAAGCCTAGATGTTACAAGATAGGCTAGCCTTGCGACTACACACACAAGGCTGTCAGCAGGAGCCAAGCAAAACAAAACGTACAGAGACAGGACAGACACCAGACACAAGAGTTAGACGGGAAAAGCTGTGCTAAAAACATAGCAGCTGTGCCAGATGCCTTAGCTGGGGACAATCACGCTGCAATCCTGTTTTTGCAACAATCTTCTGCTGGATTCGGTTGGGCACACTGTCATACTTCTCTAAAGGTGTATTGAGCGCAATATTTGATGGCACCTTTGAGCATAGACACATACAGTAATGTCTCTGATACTGACACTTTAGCCTTGAGACCTTGAGACTGCCAGGCTTGTCCACAAATCCACTGTTGAGATCAGTCATGTGGTCCTCAGGTGCTACAACATCCACCTATGTCATGCATACAAGGTCCAAGCTGACACGTGACTAAAACTTGCACTCGGCACAGACCATAGACTGTTGGCTAGCAAGAAGCTGCAGTACTGCATTTTTCCATAACATGCTCAGTCACCTCAGCTTTGTGCATCTGCAGATACCCACACGCACTTACACAGGCATACAAGATAAAATCACATTAAGGCAAAAAGAACCACCATCCATACCAGCACAAATATGCTAGGTGCCATACAGACACAGTATTGCCATTGCATGTTATATTGGAGAAGTGAATTGAGGTAGAGGGTTGACAGAGAACAGGGCAACAGCAGTTGTGAGATTTGTCGCAAGGAGTCTCAGGTTGGTGAAGTGCTGGAGCGAACGGCATGCAGCTCCAGTATGCTTGGGGCAGTAAACAACACATGATACCTTCAGGTGACCACAAACTGTATCCCCAAGTTTCATTGCATACAAGGAGGTCTCTATCACGCTTGACGTGTATTGTGCATGTCTGCACACTGATGGCACAAATATCCAACACAGACTGCATACCTGTGACTATACCAAAACGCTCATGAGCTGCCCTAGTTGAGTGAGCAGCTGATGCACCCCATCGAATCTGCTCCAATTGGGATGGGCAAACGAGAGGCAAGCGTTGCAGAGGGAATTGGAAGCATGCTGTTAGTTTGGGACTGCTGCCATTTGGTCTGCAGTGCCTGCCTTTTGTTTGTCGATCCCAGCTGGAGTGCCTTCAGCTCCTATTAGTTTGGGACTGCTGCCATTTGGTCTGCAGTGCCTGCCTTTTGTTTGTCGATCCCAGCTGGAGTGCCTTCAGCTCCTACTTGGCCTCCTGAGCGTTGCCTACAACAGCAATCGATATGGAGTACTGAGAGGAAATTATCGTTGCAACTGGAGTGCCTTCAGCTCTTACTTGGCCTCATGTGCATTGCCTGCGACATCATCCGGCGGGAACTGACACTATTGATGGGATCTGTTGATGTGTTGAAGTGATGTCAATTTGCGGTCTGTCATGGCATTGTATATTCATCTTATGCATCGATAGTTGATCCACAAAAGCACAGAGAGTGCACACATGGCATGCGTGCTGTAGCCATGCCTCTACTGGTCCCCAAACCAGCAGCATGAGTGATGCAAACTCTGCACACAACCGCAGCATGTGTATCACTATGCTCATGTGGTGTCGACATGCATGGCAGGACCTTGGACACATGCAGCATGATCTAATGAAGTGCACACAGAAGCTTGCAGTGGAGAATGCAATTCCAAGCCTGGCAGATGCAGCATGTATGCATATAGAACATGTTGCATGTGACATGCATTATATATTCATACACATATGTATCATGCATGTGCACCGTTGTACACACATATAGAGTTATGTTATCGATCTGACGATTTGGTAGCAGCCAGTTGGGACAGCTGCAGCTCAATTTACAGTGACTGGACTTGTGATGTGAGGGCCGCCTTCTGACATGCGCTTGTGCATTCTGTCTGATGCTTGTTTCGCCTCCAACCACACTGATGCCTAGGGAGAGCTGACGAAAGATAACTCATTCCGTGGGTTGACAGTGGGGTTGAGCTCAGTAACCGTGATGTTGAGCACAGCCAGCGGGGTGCCTAAGGCCATGCAGCTCAAGATCATGCCTTGGCTGTTATTCCAGTAGTCCTTGTTTGTACTCTGTAAGGTATTTTGCACATAATCAACTGTCCAGCTGCATTGCTTGGACTTACCACTGTGGGTGACAGCTTCTGCCCCCTGCTGCAGCATCCGCATGCTGTAATGCGTTTCAAACAATGCCTTTCAAACACTGCCTGTTCAAGTAGTGACAGAGGGCGTAGTAAGGTGCAGGTGCTCAAGTTGTACGAATGGCTGACCCATCGGCTTGATAATTAGGACATGCACTTCGATGATGTCCTAAGCCGTTCTGTATATAACCTCATGCTGTTTAGAACCTGAATGGAACAGGTTTCCAAGGTTTAGCCGTCAACGAAGTCAAACCTGAACTGCCTGGCGACTCTAACAAAATTGACCTGATCAGCGCGCTGTTTGTTTATCACTCGAGCCGATACATTCTGTGTTGAGCTCTCGGCTCAGTATTTGCTTTCGGCTGCGACCAGCGCTCTCGAATACCGCTGAGGACGGCGCACTTATGATCCCTAATCTGGAAGACCGCCGCATCTGATGCAAGATGCTGATGATCTCCAGGCCAAGGGTCAGCTATGCGTCGCCATCAGCCCTATTTGATGCTCCTGATCGTAGCGGAAGCAAAGAACGAACGAGCGCCGAGAGTCTCGGCCCGAGACCCATACATTGCTCGGCCCGAGACCCATACATTGCGGACCACTTTGTCACGGCGGCGTACGTCCTCCCCGCATGACTCCCGCTGTCCCACAGACAGACCGTTTGTTGTTCGGCCAATCTGCACCTGCGCTGCCCGCTATCACTGCAAGCCATTTTCACAGCAGCGCAAGACAATCATGCCGCGAAGGTGTACGTTGCGTCACCGCCGCAGATACGGTCTGTAGCGCTTGCAGGATTTGTGTTTGTGCAGCCCTGTTCAGAGGGAAAACAGGCACACTGAGGAGGCAGGGTGCTTTTTCAGAGAGTGGCAGTGGCAGTACATAGAGATGGGCAAGAATCTGATCTTTCCAGGTTGGGGTGTGTGAACCCAACAGCTTGCTATCCCAAAATACAGCTCAGCAAACGAAGCTACAGGCAACCCACAGCAGTGTTTTCCCACAAAGCTGCCTGTTGCTCAAGCTGTCCTTTTTTCAAAGGGGCAGCTTGTGTAGCAAACAGCTCTGTTTGAACTGCTGTCACTTGCACAAGGCAGGCAATACCCCACACCTTCCCCACGTATAGCCTGTACACCAGAGCGCCAGTCTTTGCCCCTGCCCTTGTCCTTGTCTGTAGTCGAAGTCTAAGTCCAAGCGCCTCCGGGCTGCGCCGATTTTTGGTATTGCTTATGGGAGCCAGCTGCAGGAAACTAAACCAGCTGCTGTCAAGTTTGATGTCACAGTCCCTGGGGATATGCTGTGCCATAATCTGAAAACCATTGGGGACGACAGCACATGTCACAATGCTGACAGTAGGGTCTGGCTGGGACGCTACTTCTGAAGGCTCCTGTAGCATACAATGCAAACTGCTACAGTGAAAGGGCCTTTTCAGGCATGCTCTCAAGATGACGATGGGCTACACTGCTGACGAGCCTCTGGGTTCACTGAGCCACAGTGGGTCCAGTGACAGGACAGGTTGAGCGGCTCAGGTACAGTCTGTCACCACCACTGTGTGCTGATGGAATATTCGAATGTTTATGAGTTGTATGTTGCAATCGATAAATCACTGCATAAACATGTGTCTATGGCTGTATCGAGGTTTCAAGTTGAGTTGAGTCGAGGTCTGTGCTAGTCCGAGTTTCAGATTGTGATCTGCATGCATATAGTGATAGGTTGCAGCCTTGTCTCGTTGATGGGCCTGTACAAGGAGCTATCGTAACAGGTACATTCCACAACGTGGAATGCTTGACCAAGCTCAAGCTTTGCAGTGTGCTGATTGCAAGGAAAAATTGCAGGGATAGCATTGTTAGTTGGCAGCGCACCAATCGTAGTTGCAGCGGCCATAAGCAGTCCAGAACATGTATTTGGTGCAGATACTGACAATCGAGCCAGCACAAAATGCAGTTGCATGACTGTCGTCTCCGACACACCAGACTTGAAATATGTAACTCCAGCTGACATAGCATTGCTGCAAATTGTGCTTGCAGTGTGCGAAGCTATGTTGCCGCACATATGCAGCAGCCTGCAAATGTACACAATATTGACACAACAGTAATGCCAGCAGCTGGGCAGCACTGCACTGCAATACTGTTCATAACTCAGCACAACACTGAGCCACACTGCACAACACAGTCAACTTGGATTTCAGGAACGCTTGGATTGCAACTGCAGTGCAGCAACATATGCTACTGAACATGTTGCTATAGGTACACCTTTGTACCATACTTTGCTTGGGTCAGCCTGCTTGTGCTTGGACTCATAATTGGCAGCTCAGTTTCCACAG
The DNA here is from genome assembly GCA_000818905.1 of Trebouxia gelatinosa. NCBI lineage: Eukaryota > Viridiplantae > Chlorophyta > Trebouxiophyceae > Trebouxiales > Trebouxiaceae > Trebouxia > Trebouxia gelatinosa. The sequence continues at coordinate 22,050 of KN805268.1, read as the reverse complement.
TATGCTACATTGCCCGCTGTCAGCTGATCTTTGCGGCTTGTCAGCTTCAGCTTCAGCCTCAGCTCAACTCGGCTCAGCTCAGCACAGCAGGGCCGGGCTGTACACATAGACTTTCACTGTGCACTTGCGATGCACTGCATCTCATTGCTTGCCACACTGTAGCATATACGACACACGCTATTTTACCCCTATCAATTTAGGGCATGTTCAAGCTCTACTATGTTGGGCATGCACTTGCAGATCTCGCTTAGGCAAACATATGCTACATGGCATACAACGTGACCGCATCATGGTGTAAAGAATCTGCAATGACAAGGCACCACGACATACTAGTGCACAGCACACACTCAGTGGCTTCTCAACACAAGATACATGTGAAGGTTTACTAAAACCAATACCATGGCACCCAACCACACTTGATACTGGTGAGGAAGCACGTCAACAGCATTGCAGGACATGTATCTGATTGACTAGGCTGCTTGGAGCAGCTGCAACACAATCATGTCATGGGATGGTGGGACATTGCAACACATGTGTAACTAGCAGCACAGGATAAGCACAGCCATCATTGCTAAATGCAGCACAGCATTGATTTGACTGCGTGGCACAGTCCTAGTCTTAGCAGATCACTGCAAAACTGTATTTACAGTACTAAAGCAGAATGACACAACTCAACAGCATCTCAGCAGCCTCAACATGACACATATGTAGCATATTGGCATACTTTATATGACACATTCAGAAAGCAGTTCAACAGTGCAGGTCTCAGCAGATTTTGTTGTGCTCTTGCACATGATTGCTGCTAGAGAGTAGGGACATGTGCAATGTGCTGCATGAACACTGTTGGTGGTACTGCAGCTGAATTGGTTCCAGCTGCTGTTATCCAGGCCTGAGGTTTGTGCATTCAAAGTGAGTGAAGTTGTAGCTCAGTAGATGTAAGGCCTGTTGTCATGCAGAGAGGCGAGATCAGCTACTGCCAAGGCACGCATGTTACAGGCTGCAGGAGGTCAGACATCTGAGCTGAACTCAGCAGAACAGACCAGGAGCGAAACCCCTTTGCATAACAACCTGTGCGTCTCACACTATCAAGCCTCACAGAGCAGAAAGCAGCCTAGAGCTGCTGCCTTCTGCAACATGCACATGATTCAGCATCTTGGTGAGCTCAGCCACTAGAGCATGTGCACAGCTGCTGAATGTGACCAAGTTGCTGTCACAATGTGCCATTGTGCTCAGCAGTGTGTTGATCTCTTGCTCGCTGATGGCAGGATTGATGACATTGCAGAATTTGCAGAATTCCTGCTTGGACAGTCTGCCTTGCTTCTTGTCATCAATTAGTCTGAATGCATCTACAATGGGAGCCAGCGCACGTTCATGCAGCTCAAGGTTCCACCTCAGCAAGATCTGCAGCCAACCAGAAGCTGATGTGCTATGGCAGCCTTGGCCTAAACAACATCAGGGCAGTCTTGGCCTAAACAACAGGCTTGTCTGGTGGCAATGTGCAGCACACCATGCCGAGTGCTGCAAAAGCTACTCAGAGCAAGATTTGCAGACAGCCCTCACTCTAGTTGTCGTAAGTTGTGCTGGCATCTGAGCAGTGATGCACCGGCAACATTGTTGGCAGTACACAGCAGACACATGCAATAGTGTGCGTGTGGACAGAACAATGGCCAACAGTCGTGTGGCAGCATCTAACGTGCTGTTTGATAAGGGTTGCGCACAAGTTGCTGCATTGATTGCCAACTGCCAGGTGTAGTAGCAAGTGAGTGAAGTTCAAGCAGGTGCATAGCTGTGCGGAGTCACACATTGAAATGAGTGCAATACATGCGTCAAACGGTCTGCAGCTACGCATCGTTGATAGTGCATGTGCGTGCTGTCAGACAGACAGCATGACACTGTGCTACACACTGCTTGCAACCTGGATGTGCAGATATGTTAGCTGCACCATGCTCACATTAAGATCTCACCATGGTGATACCAATTAGGCATGCATCAGCCCAAGTGTGCGCAAACAACAAGCAACGAAAAGCAACAACAACACATGTCTTATACTCTCTTATGTCTCTGGGAAGGTCTCACCTCAACCACCACATGAAAGGAAACTCCGCCCTCCTTGGCGTCACTGCTGGGGCTGCTGTCCTGGGGCTGAGCCTCAGTGACGCCGCCACTTGGCATTCCTGATAGGGTTTGGCTTACCAAGCTAGACAGGGTTCTATTTGGTGACAGGCTTGGCACCTTGCTAGGTGAAGCTGGCCGAGACTTATTAGGGGACACTGATCTGGATCTGCCAGGGATGCTGGAGCGTGATCTGATGGGTGAAAGTGCCTGGCCCTCTGTTGAGTCATGGACGACTGCAGCTGCTCTGATTCGCTGCCAGACTGTGGACACATCCTGCATCAACCACATGGATCATTGCATAAATGCAGTGCCTTCGAGATCAGAACAACTTGACCAGTCACAGGGGCTGCTGGGCTTGATCTTTGCCCTCCTGCAGTTTTGCAGGTTTCCATAGCTATCCTCTTTGTGAAAGGGTGCTTGGCAGACATGCACATGCTCTGGTGACAAGCTGCACAGCGGCTGAAACTGCTGGATGCAGAGTATGGGAGACACAGATCTTGCAGGCAAGAAGCCTGTCCAGCTGACAGCAGTGAGTACCTACAGGCATGCTACAGACTGAGGCATCAAGATTGCAGCGGCTTGTTGCATGTTGCATATCAACTGACTTGCCTGGTGCTGAAGTTTTCAAAGCCCTCTGCATGTAGTGTCTGGCAAGCACAATCACGCAAAAAGCCATGCATGAATCACATACAGGCTGACATTGGGCGCATGATGAGCCTGAGCACACCTTGTTTCTGCAGAAGGTCTTGACAATCTCCTTCCACACAGGGTCTGGCAGGCGCCCTTTCAGGTGCTGCCTCAGCAGGTCTGCCATTCCTTCGTCAGGCATCAAAGGGTGCTGGGCCTGCAACAGCACTCAGGGCGCTTGCTAACGGCAGCTCTCTGCCTGAATGGAAGTTGCAAATATATATATAAAGTTGCATATATAATATGACTGTTAGCTTGTTCTGGTGCTGACTGTGCCCACCTGATGCTTAGACATCAAAGATTGCTGAGCCTGCAGTAATACATGACATTTGCTCTCAGCAGCCCCTTGTCTGGAGACAAGATTACAGAACACGACGACCAGAGTTGCCTGCCTTCAGCAGGCCTGCCATATTGTTCTCAGGAGGGTGCTGGGCCTGTTACAGTACATCTGCCAGTTGCTGCCGAAATTTCTGGCCTTGACACAGCTTGCAAATTGACAATAACCAAGCAACACTAGTAATGACCGTACTTGTTGAGCTGCACCGGAGTTAATGATTGTGATGCATGGCATGATCTGCTTCAGCTACATTTAGTCAAGGTACAATCCTTGACACATCTGTGCAGCCTTGCTGGCTGGCTGAAGATGTAAAACCCCTGTCTGTCTGTCTGTCTACACTCTGTTGTGGTGCTCACAGGATACATGCCAGCATGTGTGATGTCAGCTTTACATTGTCAAACAACGTTGCCATGCTATACATTGTAGATACCTGAAAGCAGCAGTCAAGCACATCACTTCAAGCATTCAAGTTGGTCACAAAGGCATTGTACAGATGCATAATGAAGCACACCTGAAGGATGGACTGAAGAAGCTGAGCAGCTGTCAGCTTGACCTTATGCTGTGTTGCCTCAAACTCTTCCTCAACCTCATTCCTGTACCAGTATCAGAGTCAGGCAATGCAGCACGCTTGCCATGCTGCGCATGACATGGTGGGAAGGGTAAGGTGTATGGCAGGATCACGCGACGATAACGGCTTTGCCATGCAACCAATGTCTAACAAGTACACACACATATTATGCCTTTTGCAGCATGTGCCATGCAAGCAGTCAGGCTGGGCTTAAGGCCAGGCTGTCACAATGCACAACAAGATAGGAATGGTGCGGGTTGATGAGAGGGCAGAACTGTGCGGACTCAGGGGCAGATCGGGGTTGAATTGACAGGTGGGGGAGCAAGGGCACACCTCAAGACTTTGCCAAACAGGGCGGTCTGAGCATCCAAGGGAGAGAAGTGTTCAATGGCAGCCAGAATGGAGGTGAGCCACTGTGTGATGAGCTGCCTGACACCGTACTTGGTGGTGAGGTATGCCAGAAGGTGCTGCTCCATTGTCTCCCTAGGCTGCCTCTGCTCTGCAGCCCTGTACCAGACAATTGTATCTGACAGTTCCACACAGGCTCAAGACAAGATACACAACCGAATTGTGGCTAGGTGGGTCGAAGATAGCCATTTTTTGGACTGACACTGACCATTGCCATAAGGTATGGATGCAGGTGCTCTCCATTGTGTCCCTGGGCTGTCTCTGCTCTGCTGGCCTGCAACAAACTCAACACAAGTGGATGAAACTGAGCAGACACAATACTGTGTACGCCAACTATGAGTACCAGTACAGACCATCTGCGCTATATAGCAGAGTGTGCACTGCTGGTAGATCCCAGCGCCAATCCAGTTTGTACCAGGTGAACAAACTGCAGAAGACATAGTCATGTCTGTGTCTGCCAATAAAGTTTGCTACATCTAGGTCAGCATGGCAGTGTGTGTGCATTGCCTGCAATGTATCTGATGCAACATGCAAAGCTCAAGTAGCGACATTGCTGATGTGAGGCTGGTTGACGTGGGTGCAGGAATGGGTGGTAGTTGTGGGTGGACATGGGCAGCAAAGAAGATACAGAAACGGGTGTAAGGCTGTGATGCATCTGAGCTGCAACATGACAGCTGCAGAAGCGTATGTGACATGTGCAATCAGGCAACAAGAAGATGCAATGCGGCTTGCAGGCCTCAAAAGCAAGGACATACATGCCACTGCTGCACCATTCTCAGATGGCAGCAATGGCTGAGTCCAGCTTGCACGTGAATGTCAAAAGGCATGTACATCATGAAAACTATTCCATGGGTGCTGTGTATTGTCTTTGCATGATCCAAGTCAGCATGCCACGACACAATCCTTGTCAACAAACCCCACTTGCTGCAGGGAATGGTGAAAGCTTGCAACCTTACGTGTACGAGAATGTCCCTTTGAGTTTGTCCTTTTGCAAATGGTTGACTGTCATGCATGTCTCCTTGAGGGCAGATCCTTGCAACATGTTACAACCTCCCTCCAAACAGTGTCAGTGTCCTAGCAACTCAACTTCAGACCATACCTGGCATCTGACTTGGCCTTAGAGGCGTACACATCACAGATGATATCCTTGAGCTGATGCAGGGTGAGGCCGCGCATGACCCAGTCCTCCTGCATGCCTGACTTGCGGGGAGAGCCATCCTTGCGTGGTGAAAGCACTCGGCGCCACTTCAGGGACCGCTCCTTCAGCAAGTCATTCTGCAGGAACTACAGTATGAGATGTGGGCTGTACAGGTACACTGACTTGCCGTGGTGTGGCGTGTGACTGGTACCTGCTGACTTGACACTCTACTGCTTGCAGATGCTATATGTTGACTGACGAAACAGGCAGTGGCTGCGGTGGCATCTGTTCATTTGCATGTAATGGTCCCAGTGCATCTTGAGAAGGCATCATGCCCAGCTGAGGGCCATGAAGCCCAGAAGATGCTGTGCCATGGCAGCAGTGCTCGCTCGCTACAGTCCATGAGGATGCAAAGAGGGGCATGACTACGATGTACACGTGATTGATATGCAGACACCAGGTATACTGTTTGCTGACTGATTTACAGCCTGGTGCATTATCTAAGCCTGGCACATGCTGCCACATTATTGCAGCAGGTTGTGTTGGGGCTCGGCAGGACGTATCTGTCACAAGTCAAATTGACTAGAAAGAACAGACATGTAAGTGGTGTTCAAGGGAGTTCATGCATCACCTTGCTCAGCCAAAAGTTGGCCTCACCTGCTCTCCTACATGGATGGCAGCAATTTCACCCTTGCTATCTATATCATCATTCTTGTCCACTGCATTACTGTTGTCCACTGGCACCTCATTGTCTGTTGGCTGCACATCAATGCTGCTCTGCAGTGCATCTCCATATGCATCTGAGGCAGCTGCTCTTTCAGCCACAGAGCTAGCCTGCTGCTTGAGGGCAATGAGAGCCTGCAGTTGCTCCTGTAGCTGCTGAATGGTCAACTTCTGCTGGTCAACCTCATCTTGTAGTTCCTGCAGTACAATAGTGACTTGGTGAACACTTACCAGTCTGTACTGGTCTGCCACTAGTCTGTCAGAAACCAGTTCATCCATGGCAGATATATTGACAGAGAACATCAACATTCACACTGTCACACCAAGGCAGCAGCTGCCTGTTAAAGCTTGACAGCACAGGTTGGCCACATACAGCAAAGCAGATAGGATTGGCTTACTCGCTGCAACATGGTTCACAGAGCTGAACGGCATCGCAGACGGGAGTACCTTGTTTGACACAATGAGCTGGTCGTTTTTGAGCTTTTCCTCAAGCTCTTGGATACTTGCCTTTGACTGCTCAACATCTATGTATTCCATCTGCAGCATGACAATCAAGTCAGTGTCAGTAACATACACAGGTGCGATTTGCTGCATCATGTTTTGACAGTTTGTGATTAAGAGCAACATATTCACCCCAAATCTTGAAACGCTGTGTTGAGTGGATATAGTAAGGGGACAAGAGACATGTTGAGTCACATGTGAGAACCAAGATGCAACTAGCATGCTGCTGATATCATACAGTATAGGTGGCATGACTGGCTGCAGTGACTACAGTAGCAACCACTGACGTAGACAAGTGAATCAAACAGCTGTGTCTGAGGTGTCATGGCACAAGTGGCCAATGTCCCAAGACTACACAATATACATGATGTTGTAACCTGCAACGCACAACAGGCAGTGCTGCCATGTGCTCTTACCTGTGATTTGAGCGCATAGAAAGTTTTCTCTGCCTTCTCGTCTTGTAGCTTGGCTGACAGGTCAGTGTTTGCCTGCTCAGCCCTGACCAGTGCAGCCTGCATGCCATCAGTGACAGGGATATTGAATGCTGTACATAGTCCGGCAGCATTGCAGCATGTCGTCGAACTTGCATACAGTTGTGAGGTATAGCATACTGGGTGAACATGTGCAGTAGTTGTGCTGTACCTTGCTTGCATCAAGTTCATCCCTCATCCTGCGCTCCTGCTCTTCCAGCAAGTCACGCCAATCATCGAATGTGTCACTGTTGTACTCTTGCAGACCCTGCAGGCCAAGCGGATTGACATTCCCACCATAAGAAGGACACAGCCAATGTGACACCAACACAGGTGCAAAAGTGAGGTTCAGCAGGCAGCATGCACTGCAAACTTTGTGGACATGTTTGGGCAACACCAGGCAGCACATCTTGATTCGTTCACATGCATAATTGCCACTCACGACAAGTAGTAGTGGACAACTTGCTGCAGCAAGCTAGGTATGCATCTACAGCATGATAGCGTGCTGCATGAAGCATTGTGAATGTCAATGCCAGGGCCAAGTCTAGCTTGCCTGCAGCAATGCCGCCAGCTGCGTCTGTTGCTGCTGTTCTGTGGACTCCAGCAAGCCGTCCAAACAAAGTTCAGACAGGTCTCTCTTGGTCATGAGCAACACCGCTCTGTGGCACACAAGATTTGAGCAGCTGATCAGAATGGCATGTACAGCAGATCAGTGCGTTGAGAGTGGCAGAAATGGCATATGTATTACCTGCGTGCTATGGGGTCATCTGTTGCAGTGGCAGCCTGGGAAGTGCGCTCCTTGATGTCCTGCAACAGACACAGCAGCAATGGATGTGAGTCTGCACAGTATGGCTGTGTCATAATGTAGGTCAGTTTGAGAGCTCAACACTAACCTCAATTTCAGAGGCTGCCTCAGCTTCCCAAGCCAGGGGAGGCAGTCCCTCTCGTAGCTTGTTCAAACATCCGAAAAGCACTTGGGCCTGCTGCAACTCCAGAGCACCAAACTCAGCCTCTTCTTGTCCACCCGTCTGCTGAATGTCCAAGTCACCAAACTCAAAGCTCTGTGACATCTTGCAAAGTTCTGCGTGGTGACAGGCCTTTTGCTGTTACTGTTGCATTGCTTGAAGTCAACACAACGCAGTCATGTTGCGCAGTTGCAGGCAGAACAGACTGTGCAACTGCTTGCAAAGATACGTTCTCGTAGAATTGTGTCACACTGCTATACAAAGCCTGCGGTACCTTACTTGCTGCCTGCTACGATCTGACCGTCATGATATCCCCGATCGAAGCGCTTACATGTTCAATGATTCATACTTCGCATTAGCGACCTGGCCGCAAATTATTGCTCACCAAACTTCTGTTCGCAAGGTGACAGCTTCGTAAGCAGCTGTCTGCTCTTCTTCGAATTGTCAATTCGATCGTCAGCGTTTTGGCGAGCAGGAAATCGAGCAATCTGGGGGACTGCAGCATGGCGGCTGGTGCATTCTACAGTTTGCCGTCGCAAACAAACATGCCGTTGTCAGTGCACGCTGTATGGAATTGCAGGTCATTGCTCAGAGCCCCGGGGTCGGGCACAACTTGTTTACATGTTTACCCACTCGAGTATGAGAACTCTCATACGTGTATTGCGTTCATCAATGTCAGACGCAGTTGCATTCAAGCTTCGATTTCAGAACTTTGTACAACATATGCACAAACACACATGTAGTACATACAAAGTAGCCTCAACATTATACTGCGCAATGCAGGGACATGCATGCGGGCAGTTCTTGTATACAGGACAAAGACTTGGCTGTACTTGGCAAGCTATTTTAAGCTGTGTAATTGCTGAACCAGTGACCCCAATACGTGCATGTCACAACTTTGATACAAGTCCAATGCCTGCTGGCTGTTTGAAAAATAGCTGCATCCTGCTGCACCATATCGATGGAACAGAACATCGCTGCTAACAGAACATCGCTGCTAAAGCTGCATGCTGCGCAATGTCAGGCACAAGTTCTGCTGTATGCTAAGCCAACTTTGGCCCTGCAGGTGAGACTGAAGCTGCGATGTAGTAGTAGTGGTGGCGGGCAGGTACTGGCTTGAGAACAGGTCTGGGGATTTCCTCCCTGGGGCGCAATGTTGGAGGCCTGTCAGGCTTGCTTTCTATCTCTGCTGCTTGCTGTACATATTGCTGATCGGCTGTGCACTCCTCGACCTGCTCCTCTTCCTGTGGGGCTGCCAGCACCGCTACATGAGGTAAGTACTCGTCTTCGACCTCAAGGCGCGCTTCGTATTCCTCCTTGTCTTTGTCGTTCAGGTCAGGGTTGCCGTAGTACCGAGGCCTCGGTGGCAGTCGCTCTGCTGCCTCGCGACTTATGTCATCCGCTAAGGCCTTCTCTGCTGCCATCATGGTGGGTTTCTTACCAGCAAGTGGCATTCTGCTCTATCCTCGAGCTGAACGATCTGCATACAAAAATTGTGAACGACACTTGCGTATTGCGTGACTGGAGTTGCAGCACAGCGATCCGGGTCGTACCTGCGTTTCTGAAACTCAGAGATGGATGCCAGTGCCTGTACTTCAGCAGGCTGTTCAGGACGTGGCTGACGATCACATTGCTGTGGCGCGGGAGCGCGAAATGCGGAGAAGATCTAAGGTCGCGAGCGACATGACCTGTGACATGACCATCAATCAATCGATGTGGATAACATGACTGAACCCATGTGCTAACATTTCTATTGTGCTGAGAGAGAGACATGCCAGCTGCATTCGAATTGTTCGTCTGCACGGCCTCGCAAGCAGATGCGGCTGTCATCAAGCCAGTGCGTCCTATCTGTAGACGACGTGCCGAAAGGTAGACTCTCACCTTTCCCGTAAAGCGTCTGAGCAGGTGTGCTGATCAGTGCGCTTCACGAAGCCTCCAGTACTCCTGCGCAAGTCGATTTCGGAAGGTAATGGACTCTCCAGAGCAATTATGAAGACCAAGCCGCCTATACATGTATATATAGGATATATGTGGACATATGTGTAATACAAACCTGTCAAGACATATGAGCAATGTACACTGTTGTACCTCAGCACTTGGACGCTGTGCACTGACTGCTACAGGGTAGTCTGCAGATAGTGTCTGCTTGATGACTCCCATTGTAGGTGTTGTACACAATTCCACCTGGACCTGCAATCGGCAGGCGCTGCTCAGCAAATGCATGCATGCGTGTCTGCCTTATGCTTACATCGCTCTGTGACAACTGTCAGCATGCTTTTCGCAATCTACAAACTGCCTGTTGGCCTACTCATGACTACTCATGACTACTGCCTACAAGCGGAGTCAGCTGCGTATACAGTTTCACTACTACATGGGGCAAACATCTCATTGGCAGCACTATCAGCCTGGACTACAGCAAGCCGTGCCAGCAGCTCAATGACGACAGCACAGTAGCCCTACTGCAGCCACAGCGTCAGTTCTGTATGCTTGGCTATACTAGCCTTCAAATAACAGCAACCAAGCGGCCGTTGTCTCAGCTGCAATGTCAGAGGGCGATGGGCAGATGTTCATTGTCAGCCACCAGTGAGGCTGAAGACATTACTCCCCACAGAGATCACTGTGTCCAGGCTAAGCCTTTCCTCCGGCAGACAGAACAGCTGGCACCCTTGCATGCAAGTTGCCATGTGCACATGCATGTGATGATAGTGTTGTGTATTGCTACACATTCTGCTTGCACAGTGTTTCACACTGTGAGTTTGAATGTTTGTTTCCTGCTTATTGCCTTTCCCATGCCTGATGTGCGTGGGTGCCTGTTGTCCTTTGCTTGTTGCATAAGGTGTGATCAGTGTTGGTCAATCGTCAGTGATGCCTCAAGGCTATTTGCTGGTTTACATCTGATGCAGATTCTCATGGAAATCTGCATCTTGCCCTCACAGGCACTTGCAGGGGCCCTGCCTTTGCTGGCAACTCTTGTATGTTATCGGCACAGGCTTGACCCACCAATCACATTAGGCGTCTATAACAAACGTTGTAATTGTACAGCACAGCATCGGTCATGTGTTCAGCTGCTTGTGCCTGACCGGAAGTATGCTTGCTTGTGCCTCGGAATCAGTGCTGCGCTCTTGCTCACCTACACATACTTAGGGTGTGTGAACAGGCCTTTGTACCATGTTTTGCTTGGATCAGCCTGCTTGTGCTTAGACTCATGGCCAGGAGCTCAGTTCCACAGTGTGCAATATTGCCCACTGTCAAAATGCCACTTCTTCTTTTGGCTTGTCAGCTACAGCCTCAGCTCGGCTCGATTTAGCGCCGCAGGGCTGTAAACGTGGACTACTACTATGCGCTTGCGATGCACAGTATTCCATTGCTTGCCTTGATGTAGCATGTACAGCTCACGCTATTCTGCTCTTTTCAATTGGGGCCATGTGCAAGTTCTACTATCTTGAGCATGCACCTGCAGATCTCGCTTAAGCAAGCCAGCTGGCAGGCACTGCTCAGCCCACTAGCTGGCAGTGTTTGTTGAGCTGTTATGCTGACTTTGACTTGATTTGTGGAGCGAAAAAGCTATGTGAGCATCATCCTCAAGCAATTGTTTACACTCAGGCAAACTGCATATTCGAACACAGTAATTTTGACGTTTATGGAGGACAGGAACAGCACAGCCAGCGTTGTCTGTTGTAGTGGCTATAGCTAAGCCCCACGCAGCATCCTTGTGTTACACAAACAAACTAGTTAGACATGCATTGCAGCCTGTACAAGTTTGCTGCAACAGAGCGACCTACTTGGCTGATTGCCGTTACCAAGTTGCTGCTTATTCAACACATCACAATCGATCAATACAGATCCCAAATCCATCTGGCCAGCAAGATACACCACATGTTGCTGTTGAGAAGGTTTAGCCAGAATTCAGGTGTCAGCATGCTGCACATCACAGCCAGTCTATACACTGCAGGAGGTTGTGGCTGTGGAAGTTCTGCACAGGCTGTTGTGAGGAGTTTCTGCACAAGCTGTGCGTATGTACATATATCCCTGTCCAGCTGCATTCAAGGCCATCATTGCTATGTTGTGTTCTCTGTGAACGGCTGCAGCTGTTAGCACTCCTTCTCTGTTAAAAAATCAGGTCTGCACGACTCCTGCACCATTTTCGTCTCATGAGGGAGGCAGCAAAATAAGTCTGCTGCATGGAGTTCCAGCTCAACTGCGGTTTCTCGCTGGGTAAGCTGCTCAGTGTCTGCTGCCTTTGCTGCGCTTGAGCTGTGTCAAAGCAATTGGTCCCGTCACATATGTGCTTTCTAGTTGAGCCTTTGCCAGGTAGACTGCCCATTCCTCTGGCGTGAGATCAGGTGGACCGACACCGTAACCGCGCGGTTGTGCCGGCAAGCGCTCGACGGCTTCGCGGCTGATCATGTCCGCCAACAACAGCTCTTTCATTTGTATCAGCTCATGCATCCTGTGATGCACCTGCCGGACGCAAGAACGGCTCTGATTGGTATCTGCACAGCACAGGTCACTCGTCAACTTGCGACACTTGCACAGGTGATCAAGTTTCTGATGGCCAGCACTACAGGCAGCGTAGGAAGGCTTACCTGGTATTGCATATTGCTACGCTTTGCAAGCTGCCGTAATCGAGGCGCTGATGCTGCACTGGCCTTGATGGCAGTCAAGGAAACGCAGCCACTCATGCGTGAACTTCGAGGCAAACTCACGATCGAAAGATTGGCGTTACGGGATTCTGGCCACAGAAGGTTCTGAATGCTGTAACGCGAAGATGATACGGTAATACATTCACGTAACAGGCCGAAGCATATCAGGCGGCTTGTTGCAGTGGTCAGCCCCTCTTTCCGATCCAAATCGAGCGCTATGGGGCGAAGTAAGCTTGCAGCTTCCGAGTCTATTGTTCCGTGATTTGAAGCGGTCGGTTCAAGCTTTGTTTCGCTGGAAGTCCGACCGTGGTGCTCGTGCTGCAGGACCAGCACGTTGTTACAGGCAGATCAAGAACAAGCCTTACCCCAAGTCACGGTACTGCCGTGGTGTGCCCGACCCAAAGATCCGTATCTACGATGTAGGAGCTAAAAAAGCCAGCGTAGATGCTTTCCCTCTTTGTGTTCATATGGCCAGGTACTTATCAGCCCTGTCCTGGCAAAATTTAGAGCACGGTTTCAGCCATCATTCTTCAGCCAGCATCATAGCTTCGGGATTACAGCTTGCTGATGCCATGCACAGCTTGCAAGTGCACCTGAATTACTGAGCTGTCCAGCAGTCTATAATATGTTTTCAGGCATCACTGACAGCAGCACGCTACTGCAGTTGGGAGAAGGAGAATGTGTCTTCAGAGGCTTTGGAGGCAGCTCGTATTGCAGCCAACAAGTACATGGTGAAGTACGCTGGAAAGGACTCTTTCCACCTCAGGATCAGGGTGCACCCCTTCCATGTGCTGAGAATCAACAAGATGCTTTCCTGTGCTGGAGCTGATAGGCTTCAGACAGGCATGCGTGGAGCCTTTGGAAAGCCTCAGGGTCTGTGTGCCCGTGTGGCTATTGGACAGATTCTGCTGTCCATTCGCTGCAGAGACCAGCACTCACAAGTGGTATGCTTAGATTGCACTCCGCTGCTATTACACTAGCATGCAACGCTTCACAACTTCCTTGCCCAGTATTCGCTGTGCTCTGGTGGTCTGCTCATGCACTTGACTCATCTGCTGATCATTTCTTTCTGTGGCATTCATGTGTGGTCTACAGCAGCAGGGTCTACACATATGCATGTAAGCTCTTGGCAGGACAACCGGCATCTTTGAGGTACAACTGACTGTGTGGATTCACCCAACTGCTTGTTTGGTTTGTTGACTTTTCACCAGACACATTGATCATTGCATGAGTATAGACTAGGCAAGGCACATTTTTTGTGTACCCTGGGTGTGTATAGTCAGTGTGCAAATGGTCTCAAAAGCTTTGGCTGCATGTACTGCTCATACTGTGTTTGTAGTGACACGTTGCCAGGTTCAGCTGAGGTCTTGAGTCTGACTGCAGGCCCAGGAGGCTTTGCGACGTGCCAAGTTCAAGATTGCTGGCAGACAGAAGATTGTTGTCAGCAGAAACTGGTGAGTAAGATGTGTACAATTAAAACTGATGTCCACACCCAATAATTCATAATTTGCAGTAGTCCCATTGACAGAGACCTATGCATTGTAGCAGTAGCACAATCCTTGTCCTGCAGTCTTACAGCTACATACTTATGTACAAGGACTTCTGCGCTGTTCAGCTTTGCTATGCATGTCAATGACATGCGTATTCGTTAATGTCAGTGTGTGCAATCAGTTTGCATGTTTGTGCGTTTTGTGTGTTCCAATGGAAGGTGTCATCGTCATTCCAGGTCACATACCATGGCTTTCTGACCAAGGTTGTGCAGTCTGACGTGCAGTCTGACATGAGCTGTTTGTGCTGCAGGGGCTTCACCAAGTATGCAAGAGATGACTATGTTGAGTGGAAGAGGGAGGGCCGCCTGGTACATGATGGTGTCAATGCCAAATTGGCAACCAACCACGGCCGGTTGGAAGCCAAGACTGCAGCAAGTGCACCCATCTTCCAGACACCAACTATGGACAAGAAGACCCCACTGCATGGAGGAGAGTAGATAGTCTGGTTATAAGTTCTTCAGCAGGGTGTGACAAGCAGCTGACTTGCAGAGCGCATGACAGTTGCTGGGTGTAATGCCATTGCATGTATCATCAACTGAGCAGCATGCGTGGAGTGCACAGCATCACTCATGAGCCTTGCCTCCACCTGAAATTGGCTGATAGTGCTTGTGACCTCTGGTAAAACAATTGCAGTAGAGCAGGCAAAGGCAGAACTGCTTCAGAGACCAAATAGTTCGTGAGGTCCTGGGACTGGCCCCTTGTGTCTCAGTCTGAAGGTGAACGTGTTGTTCCTGGACAGACCCTAATACAGACGGACGCCAGGCAGTTTGCTCATGTCATGTCTCACCGCACACAATGCTGCCAGAGTCCTCCAACCTTTGCACATCATTACAAGTTGTCACATGTGATGTGCAGACTCTTTGCAAGTCACGAGGCTGCTGTTACACAAGCTCACAAGGCTACTACTGCACAACCAATGCATTGAATAATGTGGTTCACCGACACGAGCGATTCGCGTGCTACATTGCATCTCGCCACAGACCCTGCCAAAGACACTTCGAAATTGCCTGCATTTCTGTCCTATATGCTTACGTTCCTGTCAGAGCTGATTCGCAATTGCATAACCTTCCAAAGCTGGTGGCCGGGCTGCAATGACCCATGCTTTTGCAGGCGCTTGTTGAATTGCTGGGCTGCTGCTGCACAACCCTATGTTTGACAACAAGGCGCAGCAGCATCAGCAGTCTACATTCCTAGTCATTCATTGAGAGTATACTGGCTGCAGGCCTGCATGTTACTCTGTAAACGCCAATGATGCTGCCTATTCAGCCTACTTCAGGACACCCTTGCGCTTGTTTTTGCCCATGCTTTTGCTGAACACCTCTTCTTGCTGTAGTCTTCCTTTGAAGCTATTCAGCAAGTGCTGCAGGTCTTGAATGCCTTTTGACTTTTCTTGAATGATGAGCTCAAGCTTCTCAACATATGTGTCTATGAGTGAGCCTGGCTGATCCACCTACCGCCCAGACACACTTTGGTGAGTTGTATCCAGAAGGCAATAGTACACAAGCATTTCGACGTCATACCAGGCAGAGCTGATGCACTAGTAAAGTAATGATGTAGCTTGTCATCCAGGATTGCATGTCAGCAGAAAGGCTTGACTTGTGCAGGGTACTGACATGCAATCATTGTTGTTACAGTACAAGGCTTGACATCCAGGATTGCATGTCAGTACAAGGCTGAGCGCCTGTAACATGACCAGTGCTAGACTAACACATACCTGAGCCAGAAGATTCATCTCTTCTCTTACGATGGCCATAGTGGCTTCTATCTGCTTTCTATGCGCTGTGATCAGCTCATCTTCTTCATCTTGAAGCTGCTGATACAACAGGCTGCGCTCCTGCTGATACTGCTGTTCCTCTTCATCCACGTCATCCAAGTAATGCTGGGTGATATCACTGTCTCTGCTGGTTGCACGCTTCACTGGTGTTCTTGATCGTCTGGCTCTGCAAGACAAACACACTCAGTACTAGCACTCAGTGAGTTCGCTTGAGCTGTATCAGCTTGCACGTGGTACACCGAGATAAACTGAAGTGCCTTTATGTCAAACAGGCGCAGCATGTTTGATTGGCACAATCTGATGCAAGCCTGCAACACAGCCATCTTGATACTGCACTGCTTCTTGCTGTGTATAGGAAATGACCACCCACAACATCCACACCGCAATGCTGTCCAGGCACTAAACAAACCTGTGCTGAGATGTTATATGCAGCAGGTTGATAGCTGCATTGAAGTTCTGGGTGCCCAGAAGCAAGTCATCTGTGTCAAGCTGCTTGTCAGCATACACATTTGGGTTTCCATGAAGGGCTGCTGCTCTGGCAGCCTAGCAACAGCACAGGCTGAACTGCAGCAGCGCCTTTATGACCTACTTGATACGACCCAGAACTTGTGCGTTGAGACCTCAAATACGAAACAGCATGACATGATCAATACCTGGAGGACTGCTGCTCCAGTACTCTGTCATTGGCACCAGCTGCAGCCTGTGCATTGCCATCTGCCCAGGCTCTGCTGGTGGGGGGCGGGGAGGGGTCCCTACTGCTGGGTGCGCTGCCCTTAGTACTCCTCCTTGGCGCCCGGGGAGATGGCGCGGCTGCTGCAGGTATTGGTGACAACCTCCCTACATATGCAAGCCATGCCCTGGACATCTTCTTTCCAGTGACATGTCATGATACGACATGCTGAAGGGTAAGGAGGGGTCTCTGCTGCTAGGGCATGGCCCTTCTCATACTCACTGGCCCTCAAGGTGCAGTTGCTGCATACTTTAGGGGACAACCTCATCGCCCCCACAGAAGCTTGTCGCATTATGTTTGCAGTCAATGGCGCACTTGCCAGGTGCCAACTGCTCAAAATGTGGGCAATGCTAGTGTGTGATAGTATTGGGGTGACAGAGGTAAATGCATGAAGATACGACGGCACACAAGAGAGCTCAGTGGCTTCCTGCTGTTGGGCTGTGTCTACAAAGCTGAGAATGCTGAGTGAAGCATCTGCATGCCGCCTGATCATTGAGTCCTGTGGTATGTCCACAATCATGCACCGTCTCTTGTACCTTGCATTATGTACATGTTCCACAGATGTGCCATCTATACAGGAGCATGAACTTACGAATTGCAGCACTCAGGTGAGACGTGGCAAAGGGTATTGCCATAAGCTGTATGCAGCAGTATGCAAAAGCACCACAGCTACTAGGCAGGATGCTGAGCACTTCAAATTGTGTGTGAGCAGTGCCAGCATTTGTGCATGAACCCAGTAGCACAAGCGCAGAAACTCAGGCAAGCCAGTCAAGTGTAGGCAACAGAGCCGCTCTATTGAAATACGTATTGAGTGATACATCATGACGTGAGGTACACTCACGACTGTCTCTTGCATGAGTACATAAGGGATGATTGTGAGAGCTTTCTGATGGGCTATGTGTCTCCTGCATGTAATGTTTGGAGTATGCACATGATACGTGACTCAGCCATGATGCCTACCTTGTGGTGATGCATTGGGTGGGGGCTGATCTCTTGGGGACAGAGGCCGCTGAGGCCTTGGCGACACATTTCTGTTGGCCACAAACACTCCAGCCTGCACATGTCATGGCCTCATGCTTTTGCACTGGTCACTGCTAAGTGCAAACTAGCAGTGCACAATACATTAACCATCATGGTGTTACAGCACAAAATTTGAGCCTGACGATGGGACATAAGCACTACCAATCTGCAGTTGAAGACATTGCAGTGCATGCATTGGTGCAAATCGAATCAGGGCACCACTTTCACTGCTGGTGGTGCTGGCATCACATTGCAGAGTCACTGCGATTTGCCAACTCTGAACAGGGCTGCAAGCAGATTGATGCATGCAAACCAGTCCAACGCTGATCTCAGCGGCAGGAGGGATATACATTGCACTTCTGCATTCCCGTCACAATGCCTGCACAGCTCACAGAGGCAGCAGGTGTACGCTATGTGCATGCTGATGACATGCACACTTGTGTCCACATGCACATGCTTCGCACTGGCACATGCAGAACCTTAGTCCACAGCAGCACATAGGCAATGGGCTCACCCGGCCTTCTCCTCGAGCATTGTTAGCTTGCGCTATATTGAGCACAGGTGCAGCCAAAGGTCTGACATTGCCGACAACTTCCCCCACAACTGGTGGCGCTCTCTTCACAAAGTCTTTCCGTAGCTCTGCGGGGCACAGCGCACACATGAGTTTGCAGCTAGGCTTGGAGACAAGCAGAGACTTGGTGACAGGTATCATACCCTACAGCTGTTGCAGCAGCATGGTCTCGACTGATGATCACAGTGCTGTCAATTGGAGAGCGCACACTAATGCATTGCGAGCAAATAACACTTGCTGTGCCAGCATGAGGCGCAGACACATACACAAGCAAAAGCAGGGCAACAACACTTTGGGAAGCTTTAAATGCTTCGTGGAGGACAATGCAACGCTTTGGGCATGAGTGGCGGTATTTGCAGGGTACCTCACTTGTCTGGGTAAACCCTAAGCCTGTGCTGTGCGTTACATAGAACACTTCAGCAACGCAGCTCCCTATTGCAAAGAATGCTGAGTGGACTATATGGACTGTGTGTGCCATCGTTTATTTCGCAGAGTATTTGCTCTCTTGACTTTCTGCATCATACTGCAATGTAACAGATAGCACACACAGCACCCATGCAAAGCTTGAGAGCTCACCTTTGACCCTGTCAGCATAACGCAATGTATTCAGTGTGTGCTCACAAGACAGGCCATTTGGTGATACATTGGCAATCATGACAGTCCTTGCCTCCTCACCCACAAATGAGTCCCGCAACACCTGCAGGCACAAAAGGTAAGAGCATCAGCAACATTATTTCAGATCCAGGTGGGTTACTGGGGAGCAATGACTCGCTATCACTAAACAGAAGACACTTTTCAGGGTCCCCAACCTCTGTACGGCACTTTAACTTGTTAAGACAGTCAAGGTTACTCTTGCCGTCCACCTGTGCTAGGTGAAGTTACCTTCCTGTGACAATCATCAAATGCGCTGATAACAGAATGCAGGGGGTGCATTGCATGCTTGTCATTGCAGAACTGCAAAACTGTGAGTGCTGTAGGACATGCTGCATTGATTGCTATGTACAATAGAACATGCTGGTCACAGTCAGGAAGGGCATCCACATATGCTCTAAATATAGATTACATGCAAATAAAGACTCTGAACATGCCGCAACACATGCCGATCCATGCCACGATCTTATGGCAATCTGTGTGTGCTGCAATGCTGCGGTGAGCCCTGTGATTGATGTACGCTCACACAACTTTTGAACAAGAGACTTTCCAAGAAGCTGCATGGCTCATTCTGCTGCAAGGTACGCACACGGTCCAATTTCATTCATGTGTTTCATCATTAGCGCTATGGCACTGCTAGTCCCTCGCAAGGAAACTTCTGGGACATAGTATTTACATGCATACTGTCAACACAATGCTAAAACAGCTTGCCCAGTCCTTCATCCAGCAGGAGTAGAAATTTGATGCAACAAAGAAATGTAATGCAGTTGGTGAGGCTGAGGTTAGTCAAGATAAGTACCTCAGTGAGCTTAGACCCTCTGAATGGCACATGTCGCTGGACACTGTCTAGCGCTCTGATGCACTCTTTGAGGGCAAGCAGGCTTTTGTTGATCTCAGCTCCTTCCAGCCTGGTCTGTCTGTCATTGTCATAAGTGTCTGCAGACATATTTGCACAAACAAATTTAGCCACCAAAGACAGACGAAAATCCAAATGCAAGGAGCGGTCTGATTTGCACGCTCAGTGTGATGGGCAGGCGTGCTAGTGAAGGCTGTATGGTCACAATGCCAGGCCTGCCTGAGACTTGGCTGCAATGTGTAATGCTGTGGTACGTACAGGCTACACACGGTTACACTGACATGTCACACAACATGTTACACATTGCCGCGCCCTGTTGACAAGGATGCAGCAGGAAGGTCTCAGAGGGATGATTCAGCTGATGATTGCAATGCATGCAAGGGAGCTACAGGTTGTGCTACAACATCGCCACTGCAAAGACAATGTTAGTGGCTGACTCTAAGTAGGTGTATGGTGTGATGTGATGCCAGCCAGGACATCAACAATATTTGTATCTGCAGCGCTGAGAGCGAGCATCAATCGTTCATGCAAAACGGCGTAGTAATCAGACCTGTCTAGACTCTGTGACAGTACATTCAAGCAACAAGGCAGTATCTGCTTATTGTATGGTTATGGACACTGCTGTATAGCCCAATTGCTGATTTGGCAAGGAGAGGTAAGATATGGTTTGTGCAAGTGCAGCTCAATCTGGCATGCCATGGCGTCTAGGATTGACAATGATTCACAGCACATTGTCTGACAAGCAACATATACCTACAGTTAGCAGAGCCACAACTGCATACCTGCACCACGCTCACTCCCAGCTAAGTCAATGAAGCTGATTTTGCCAATCAGCTTACCAGGCTCACCACCATCCTTCAGCTTCTTCAGGCAGAACTGTGTGTGCACAACCGCAATCAAGCAGGAACAAAACAAGATCAGGGAGGTAGATCATGCAGGCTTTGTCAAGATAGGCCTAAACATGGGCGAAGGTGATGATGGTGAATGTCGACACTCGCATGTGTGGAAGCTCATACAGGTCATGATGGCACAATGACAATACAACTGTAGCCATGAGCGTCTGATGCTGGATACAAAGCAATGACAAACACCTGTGCGCGTTCAGTATCCGCACACAGACTGTGTGGCTCCGTAACAGTAGGCAACACCATAACTGAGTGCTGCTGTGCTTGTCATGTGTGAGCTGCTAGACCTAGACATGAGCTGCCAAATCAGTGAGACTTCACGAGTGGCATTCAAGGTTATGCAAGGCTGACTCAGAAAGTACAGCCTGGTTTTGTTGGTGGCGGCAATTGGGAAGTCAGGGAAGATTTTCAAGCCACCAAGGCGTAACGTGATGCCCTTGTGTCACCTGCATGATGGAGTGGGATCGTGAGCTTTCAGAGTTGGCACCAGTGCTGCCTGTGCTGCGGTTGGCATTGCTGTGTTCCATCAGCTGCTGGATGACATCTTCATCATCCACTTGCACCTCCTGTAGCAGAAGCACATGCTGACAGGCAGCACGAGGCTCATTGTTTCAAAGTACCGTTGGTTGCGCTACAGCATGAAGCAGTCATCTCTGGTAATCACATGCCAGGCCATGCACCGTGTGAGCAACAACCTATGGAGCACGCTAACAAAAGCACGCCAAACTGGTTGCTGTGATCTTTGCTGAAGACTACACAACTGGCAAAGCCAGCGTGTGTTCATCAGGCTTTCAGTGCAGGCACATGTATGAGTTGCATCAAGTCAGCACATACATCCAGTAGTTTTGGGCACACAAACCTTCAGGTCAACAATGCAGACTCTCTTCTTGCCATCTTCCCTGATGTCCAACCGCTTCCTCCCATTCAACAGGTCATACAGTTTGCCTCCATAGATCTCAAAGCAGCTCACAAACAGGCTGAGGTCTGCAAACTGCGGGTCTTCCAGCAAGGCAAACATATCCCTTGCTGCCCTCATGGGCAATGGCTGCATTGTGAATGTTTTGCCACTGCCAGTCTGCCCATATGCAAAGCAGGTTGCTTTGCCATTCTTGAAGATTGTTGCTACAAGCGGCTGCACTGTGCTTCTGTACACTTCATCATTGCCAACTGACTCATCCAGGGCGTCATCAAAGTTGAAAACATGGCGTTCTGTGAATTTGGTGAGGTCGACTTTCACTTTGAGCTCATTGACAACCAAGGAGGCATCTTTCATTGCCACCTCAATGATATCCTCTTCACCCTTTTCTAGCTCCTGCAGCACTCAAGGTCTGGTCTACATCAATTGCTCAAGATGCACTAGCCTTGTCAAAAGGAGCTGAGCGGCGTAGCAATAGTGATGAATATCACTTGTGCTTGACACACGTGTCATGTGCTAGGA
>KN805267.1:1179246-1199168 GCA_000818905.1 Trebouxia gelatinosa | reverse complement strand
CAGCATGTACAGTCTTGACTGACTCGCTCATGGTGGCAGCACAAATGTACCTTGCCCTGATGTCATGGACCAGTCAAAATATGTTCAAATCTGCTGCTGCTACTTGAGTGGCAGTGCTTCAGCGTGTGCTTTCAGCACGGAAAGATCAACATTGCTAGAATAAGCATCACATGCACTGCTCTCTGGCCTGTCCAAGCTTTAAGTAGCATAGTTACAGACTTTGCTACACAAGATGTTTTGTGGCGGTGCAGGCAGGTGCTCTGTCTAAAACTATATTTCCATCCTTACCTGGCCTCCTTACCAGCAAGCCGGTGGTAGTCCTGACCAATGCAAGCACAGCCAGCGCTAGTGAAGTGCTTGCTGGAGCTCTGCATGGCAATGGCAGGTATGCTCTGCATGTGATTGCATTGTTTTTACAGACAAATGGCAGGGGGCTTGTCTTCATTGGTTTGCATGTAGACAACATAAGAGACCAATGTGTGATAAAGAAGGGAGGCTGCATTGTTAACATGTGTTGTTTATGGGTACTGTATGGTTACAGTATGGTGCCCGTACTGTATGGGTACAGTATGGGTATGTTCTGGGGGTACTGTTACAGATGCTAGGCGCACACGCCTTCCAAACAAGGCATGCTGATGACTGTAGTTGTTTCAGCTGCCCAAGACTTGAATGTGATATTTGCCATTGCAATGTAGGCCTGGCAAGTGATATGTGAAAACCAGGCTCTTGTTGGCATGCTGCAGAGCTCGGCTTTCCAGGCAGAGATCATGCGCCAGCTGCAGCAGAAGGCATGATGTCAAAGCGATTAGACACCTATTAGACACCTAATATAAACTTTCCGTGGAACCAGTATAGCAAAAANGTATGTAAGCTTATTAGTAGCTATTATGATTAATTACTGCTGGACAGCTTGCAGCCACATGCCATAAGGCATCGCATGTCAGTCTACACACATGCAAACTGATGAACACAATATTTCACCATGCAGGACAGGCATCATATGCCCACAAAAACATGGGCTGAAAATGCAATGCTTGTGATTGGCCTCTGCAGCTGCTATCTGCGTGGTCTTGATTTGATACTGACCTCAGCTCAGCTGCTAAAGTGAGCACAGTCAAGGCTATGCATGAGTGCTAGATGCTTTACATGTTGAATATGGACAGCTGTTGAAGCTACTGCGTGCTGTACTCAACTTGACTGGCCCATGATTGCCTGCAAGCCCTGCTGTGCACATGTCCAAAATCAATGCAGGGCTCAGGACACCGACCTGACCTCACTGCTTTCCCCATCAGGAATGCACGGCTGCATTGTTCGTCCTTGCATGTCAAACTACTCATTTGCAACATCAAAGAACTGCCGCAAGCAAAATGTCAAGCACACAGGTGATGACAGATGTACCTGTACTCATTGCTCTCCATGTCAGGTATGAACGGCTGCAGCAGCCATTCCTCATTGCAGGACTCCCTGATCATTTGCTCTGCTGCCTTGAACAGCTGCTGGGCATCATGAAACACTGCATCTGTGGCAAGCTGCTTGCTCAGGACTACAGGCTGATGATGGCTTGTTGTGCTGTTGGCGCCTGTCTGGCGTGAGGCTCTTGCAGGTTTACACTCCCGAGGGGACATCTGATTGCAGGCTTTGCTGTCTGACTCATCTGATGTGCCCTTGTCTGCTGTTTGGCTGGATGCTGTGCAGTTGAAATCTGTCAGAGAAACGCTACTCTGTGCTGCTACGTGACTGCGCTGTTGATGATTTGCATGGTCTACTGTACTATTGTCTGTTGCCTGGCATGTGTTTGTGAATTGCTTGTGGCCTGATGTACCATGTGCCGAGAGCTGCACACCACCGATTTTGCTGTTGCCTGCTTCCTGTTCAGGAGGCACTAAGGAGGTCTGGAGTTTCTCTGCGGCACTGGGGTGGAAACTGCTCAAGCTGGCCAGGGTGAAGGAGAGCACATGCTTCGCGCCAGCTGCAGCAGAAGGCATGATGTCAAAGCGATTAGACACCTATTAGACACCTAATATAAACTTTCCGTGGAACCAGTATAGCAAAAAGCCTGTTACAAACACAGCACTTAGCCACATTGTCACATTCTGGGACATTGTCTGGTCTGCTGGTAAACAGATGTACTGAAGTACTGTTGGCAGGTGAAGGAGGAAGTTCTGCTGATAGTCTAACAAGCAAAGATAGCAGGAATATGAACCGCCCATGTGCTCAATGGTTGACAAGGTGTACAGCAGAGCAAGAGTTGAGTTGCCGATACAGTATGGTGTTGGCTGGTAAAAGTACGCTTGGGTGGTGAGTCACATGCTGTGGCTGTCACTGTTCTCAGCAGAACTTAGCATGAGACTTGCATAGTAAGCAAACACAGGACTAGGTTCCAGCACGTCCACGTGCAGAGGAAATTGAAGTGTTACGTTCTTCACAGATGAGCAACCCCAAGTGCACAAAATTTGATACTACTATGCTGCATTTTACAGTGTGGCACTGACACTGCCCTGCAGCATTTGGACAGTCTGCAGTGGGTCGTATGCTGTCTTACCAGAATAGTTTCGTTTCAGGAAGTACTTTCGCACAGGGTGGTTGCTACCAGTTCCTGCATTAGCTTTCTGTATCTGCCTTGCATCTGCATCACCCTCCAGCTGCTGGGCAGCTTCCAGCAGGGCCACAGCTGTAGCATGTATGTCCTGTTCTCGGATGTGGACGGGCGCATCTGACAGATACCTTGACTGGTAGCAGAGGTTGCCCTGGATTTGTTTTGGCACTGGGGGGTTGATGATGGTGCTGGGGATGTGGGGCACCCTGTTTATGGGATCCTGATGGAAGTAGTCTTGGAAAACATGATGCATCACAACCTGGACAGCAGCAGCCCGTATGCTGTGACATGTTATAACTTTTGTAACCATTTCTTGATTGATGCGTCTCATCTCTGCAGGAGGGCCTTGCTAACCTTCTCAGTATCAAGCAATGCTAGCAGATGTAGCCAAAGCTATGTCATGGCATGTGCATCTGATCTCAGCTTGAACACTCTTCTGTGCACTGGCCTCACAGCAATGCAGGGATCAACTGTATGACGCCATGGTCCATGTATTCCATCTGAGGCAGTCAATGCAGCCCAGTTCACACATCAATCCAAGTTGCATGGGCCTGCTAGTGATGAGGTTGGATTTGGAGGGCAGCCACTACACACTATGCGCAATGCCAACCGATCTCAAACACACATCAACAGTACTGCATTGCCTTCACCTGTGTCTGCAGTGCCTGTTGAAACGGGCCAAAATTGGCCATGCTGAGTCATGGGCCATGACTCATGGCATGTAGTGAGGCAGCTGCAAAATTTATTTGTACTGTACAGTCGGGCTCACGCAAACGAAAAGTAAGGCATGCAAACTTGACAATGGAACAGGCATCCGGAGTGACAGTTTGAGCGTGCACTACACACACCAAGCACCACTGGTACACAGCAAAAGCAGGCCAGCAGCACCAGCACCTAGTCATCATCTGGCAACTGTGACTTGACATGGCAGGTGTAAAGCAGCCTACCCATGCGCATTCATGCAAACAAACATCAGGCAATTGACCACACAAACAACATACCTTATCCAAGCGCCAATGGTACTCAGCCAAATCAGGCAGGCTGACAGCCCCTGCAGCCCTGAAGAACTCGCGCATCATCTGCACAATGGTGTCCACATCCCAGGCAGAATGGTCCCCATACTTGGCTGACACAAACTCTCCTCGCCAGCTTTCTTGTCCATGTATTGCATCCATTGTGGGGATAGCTACAGCATAGCCGGGGATTGGGGCAATTGCCACAGCATCTGTTTCTGAGTCTGGGTTGTATACCAGTTGCCCTGATGCTGCCGAGGCTTCCACGACCTGCAGAACATGAATTGAGACTGTGGACAGTGTAAGAATGCTTGAACCAAAGCTCAAGTGATGTCCCGAAGCTTGTATGATCTTGCAATCTTGTGGTTGTGAGCTTCTCACAGGACAAACCAGCAAAGTCAGTAGGTGCAGATGTAGGGCTGAGGGACTTACATGCCAAAATGTCCTTGACGAGGTGACAAACAGGTCCTCCAGGCGTGGCCCATCTGGCAACCTGCAGGGGCACCAGGAACTGTCATCGTGCTGTGATGACTACGTTGTATGCTCCCTCGCCTGTTCATTACAGCAGAGTACTGCTAGGCTGCTGCTGTAGCTGTGTCCATGCTTCATAACTGCTTCATACGTGAGCCAATGCTGTGCTCATAGTGCTGCAGTAGCCAATTGATGCAGACATGTTTGCGAGCAAGAGTAGTACAACTCAGCATGAGCAAGTGCAGATGCGGCAGCACATTGCATGCTGTCAAGCGATGGTTGTTAAAAGCTGGGTAGAGCACTGTAGAATGGCTACTGTGTACACTGCTGTTCAAAATAACAGAGTACTTGTGTCGGTCAACCCGGACTTCTGGGTGGTACGTGTTGGCGCTCAGAACTAGGATAGGACACGCCTAGTAGGTACCTAGCATCGGCTGGCACACCTGTAAATTGTTGTTGTTGTTATTGTTGTGTCGGTCAGAGTGAGTGAGCTGCTGAATGCTACCATATCTTGCTTTAAACAATGAAGATCAAGACTGAACCAGGCGACTGTGGACAGAAGAGGTTTGCAACGCAACATTTTACAGCTGTGGTCACAGTGCTGGGAGTGCAACAAGGCTGATTCGATGTGGCAGCAGCAGCACTGAAGGACAATGCTGCTACGCAAGCACCAGCTTAAGTGCTGCTTGTGGCTATATGCTACAAAGCATGCATGCACCATATGCATGAAGTGTGGCATCACGTTACTTACAAACTCAGCTGGTAGACGACCATGAGGTACTTTGGTAGCATGACCATCACTGGATCCTCCTCCAGCTGAGCTTCTATCACAGCTCGCAAGCTGACGTCGACTCTGGTATCATTGACATCTCTGATGTGTGACACTGATCGAGGTACGTACCAGCTTGCTGGTATCTGCATGGCCAGGAGTAGCTGTTCGCAAGAGCTTAGCAGCTGCTGTAGAGGTATGCCGCAAGCGATCAGCTTACAAGGCTGACACCACATCACGAGGCAAGCTGGATGCAGGGAGCACACACAGCAGCTAAGCTTCAATCAGGAAGTCAGGGGTTAAACCATGTTTTGGGTCGACAGGCGTACCATCAGAGCCTCCCCGAGGGGCTTCTGCCGAGTCAAAGTCAGTCTGTCACGGAGGCTCAGCAGCCAAGTGATCATGCTGCTGCTCTGCTCGTCCCTGATCTGGACAGGCTCCCAATCAAATATACAGTCATATTGCCAAACATACAACAACTTCGGTCCAGGTGTCGAGGCGTCTGTTGCGTGACCGAGTAGCGCTTCCCCTGTGGTAGTGGCTGCGAAAACTAGGCTGTGCGCAACTAGGCTGCACAGGCTCAATAGCAGCACTAGGTGCAGGCTGGGCCTCATAGTGTCTGCTTGTCGCGCCGGAACGCAGTCGCAGCTTGACGTGCTCGAAGCAGTCCGCGGCCTCGCACATTGTCTTCTGCTGGCAGCTCGTAATGTAAATCACCGGACGTGGCAAGGAGCGCTCGGACTTCCCAAGACAAGAAGCAGGAAACAAAAGAAACGCTCAGAAACCACCACGAGAGGTGCGTTGCACAAACGTAGCCATGCCTAGCAGCGCAGGTCAAGCGGATCGCCAGATGCACACGAACGACATGCAAATCATGAAACAGATTATCAGGAAGCAGCTGAGCAAATGCAACGGAGCATCAGGTCGCAGAGTAGGTGAGGGCGAAGCTCCCAGGACCCGATCAGCTTCCCTTCATATGATAAGCAAGCAGCACAAATACATGAGTCATACGTACTGCCATGTACTTTGAAATCGTGGTCTTGCTAACTGGTGTCACAACATGCAAACACGATCTCGCACTCAGACACGGGTGTAGGCCTGATCTAACCTTGTGTTGTTACCGTCAAAATAAGGTGACTGTGCTGTTAGGCAACTAGCTGGTGGCCTGCAGCTAATTTAGTCCGTGATGCAAACCCTGCTGAAGCTGAGCTCACTAAAGCAACAATCCAATGCCTCAACAGAACATTGCGTCAGCTGGCAAACCAGTGAATTCACCGCTAAAATGGCATTGCAAAGCCCTTGCTGTGTCTTGTAGGTGCAAAATGTAGGTTCAATCAGTGATCCATCATTGCTCATACCCGCCAGCCAATTTCTGGCCCCAGCTAACAGACGACATACTTCCTGCATCTGCTTCAAATTGTAACTTTGCAGCTGTACTCAGCTGCATGGTCTTGCCCTTCTACAAGACACACCTCTGACGTACTGTACATGCACAGATGCTTGCCTTGCCAACAGCCTCAGCCCCACAACACATTACCATTCCAAGTCTGCAGACTGGTGGAGCATGCAGCTAGGTGTGCTAATGCATGTCAGCATTCACTGCCGCACTCCTGACATGTATAGCCTGAAGCAGCTAGCTACAATTGTGTAAACACGAACTCAGCAACTAAATTTGGGATGCTGGGGAGTTCTGTTCCTCCTCATTTCTGGACAGCCACAGTCTGCAGGATCTCCTCCCACAACTTTGCCGACAGCAAGAAACCTCGTCCCATCTGTGAGCCACTTCCTTGTATGCTTGCCGTAATGGCATCCTGGTGATGGTCACCAGCTGCTATGTTGTCATCCATTTCACCGCTGCTAATGTCACCTGCCTGAGCTGTCAAGTCATTGGGATTGTGGATGTCAGCAGTGTCAGGCTGTCTTATCAATACTGCTGCTCCATGCTGCTGATTGATGTATGGTGGCCAGACATCAAAGCTCAAGCCAGCATCGTTGAACACATGGGCTTCATTGATATATGCCTTTGCCTACACAAGCCACAAACATGATCAGCGTGCTACAGCTGCAGACATTGCAGCACGCAGGTATTGCCTCGATGTGAATGCCGATGTGCAGTCAAGCATGCATTTGCTGACAACAAGGGTGCTGGAGTGCTTACCATGTGGTCTTGCACTGTCAGGGCGATGTCAACTCTGAGCATTACATGCTGAGCCATCCTGATTGGCCTGCCTGATTTGGCAATGGCCTGAGCAGCACTGAGTGCCACATGGGTCAGAAGCCCATGCATGGACTCATCTCGCCATATTGGATAAATAAAATAAGGCACTCGGAGTTGGTCTATATTGGTACTATTGAGGTCTTGCTGAGCAATCTCTTCAGGTGACATCAACCAGGGAAACTTGCCTGCAACACCAAGTAAAGAGCTTTTGGTTCATAGCCTATGTGCATGCTGTTGAGGTCTTGAACGTGAGTCAGGCACACAGATCAGGTCTCTAAATTGGTGTTGATAGTGTCTTGCTGATCAATGTCTTCAGCCAGTCAGCCAAGACAGCATCAATAACATTCAACACATAACTTCAGCCACTTAGCCAAGGCAGCGTCCACCACAATCAATCAGATAACAACACCAGTTGACATTTTGGTGGATGCCTTGTCCAGATGCTGTTATAGTCCTGGTGGTCTAGAGACGACGCTGACCATACTCACAAGTTGTACGCAATGGTGCATGCTATTGTGTGAAAATGCAGGATCTGCAGTAGCTCTCAGCTCAACTCTTACAGTCAAGATTGCAAAGTTTCTATCTGCCACATTGCTCCACCTGGCTTCTACATGGCTCTCATTGGCGTCCCTTGAGTTCACAGCCCTAGGTGGCACTCACAATCTGGGTTGCATCTCAGTTTTGGTTTTGTTTAGAGCTCTGGGAAGCATGGAGTCCTGCGTTGCTAGAAGATGAAAGAAGCCAATGCAAAGTGTTTGGCTGCAAGTCTGCTGCAGTTGTGTCTGCTGCTGTTGTGAGGGGCACGAAGGACAGTTCTGTGGAGTGTCAATGTGCGCAACTGATGCGGTATACAAGGTAGTGGTACCTGTTAGGTAAAGTCATTAGCCCTGAGTGACATTATGGATAATTATGTTTGCATACAAGCATGACACTGCGCGACTTTGTCTTTCTGGGGATGTGATGCTGTGAGACTCAGTCCTGACGGGGTTTAGACAAGATTGAACATACCTGCATCATTTTTTAGTGGTGCCCTAGAGAAGAAGCCTTCAGGGAGGGTCACGTTGTAAACATACCCGTGCCGCTTGCCCTCTTCATTGTAATCATGGTAAGCTGGAGTATACACTGGAGCAGTGTCATTGGCTTTGCCAGTGGCCTCGGCACCCCCAATCAAGTATACCCTGCATATCAGGACTGTGCTTGCAAGCGTGTTTCAGACCAAAAGTCATACGACTGGGGATTAGGTGGCAAAAGTACTATTGGCTTTGCATGTGAAGCCAGCATCATCAATTGAGTACGCTCTGCCCACCAGACATTCACGTTGCAAGCTGTGTGCAGACTTTGAGTGCAATGTAGCAGGAACGGACACATGAGCAGTGTCATTGTTTTGCCTCTGTGTTGAGCACAGCAAAGCATATACAGTCTATACACCAAGCTTTGCAGCTGTATGCACAGAAGCTGTGTGCAGAGGTCATGATGCATGAAGACATTCATCAAGCAGGCACTGTCCATGACTATAGTGTTTGCAACAGATCGACCTTTCTAAATTCATTGATTTTATCGTTATGATTGCTTTTGCTTGTGTTTGTGGGGTTGCAATTATTGGCATGGCGTGAAGGGCAAAAACTATTATTAGCATTGCTAGTGGCTGCAGTACTGCCAATCGAGCTAGTGCTTGGCTGTCGATGCTGCGATGAGTGGAGCATACACAGAAAGCTGCTACAGAGATTTCAGCTATGAAGCCTAGCCAAGCTTTGCCAATGTGCTTCCTGAGCTGGAGGCAAAGACAGGCTGTGTGAGTGATGATTGCTTCTATACATCTTGCAGCAGCACACAACAGTGAGATGGACATACTCTTTTGTGTTGCGCATGATGTCAAAATACTTGCATGAGCACAAATGTGCTGACACGTTGCTTGAGAAAGTGTGAAAGCAGAGCTGCAAATGCAACAGTGAGTGCTTGTTGCAAGATTGGCGCAATGTAATGTGGGATAGGCATTCTGCACTGCACTGAAGTGCATGTAATGGAAGGACATGCAATCAAAGGGCATGCACTGAAAGAGGATGCATCAAGGCTCACACAGCTACTGCTTGCTGCAATTGGCTCACATTTGCTGGCTCACATTTGTCTCCAGCATTGCTGCCCGCCATATCTCTGTGACCACAGGAGTCAGGACATTTATCTGTACTCATTGCTTGCCATATCAGGTGTGCTCGGCTGCATTGTGTGTTTGGGGCGTGTCTTTGCTAACTACTTGCAGCATGAACAATGTGCTGCATGCATCATATCAAGCACAATGATTACAACAGATGTACCTGTACTCATTGCTCTCCATGTCAGGTATGAACGGCTGCAGCAGCCATTCCTCATTGCAGGACTCCCTGATCAGCTGCTCTGCTGTCTTGAACAGCTGCTCAGCATCATGCAGCACTGCATTCATGGCGAGCTGCTGACTCTGGGCAGCAGGCTGTTGCTGGCTTGTTGTGCAGTCATCCTTTGTCTGTCGCAAGGTTGTTCTGCGCTTGTGTGGTTGGTCTGCTATGTGAATTAGGACATTGCTATCTGGAAGGCCTCCTGTGCATTCGTCCGCTGTCTGGTTGGATGCTGTGCTGCTTGAAAATGTTGGTGAGCTGCTGTCTGGTTCATGATTGCGCTCTTGATTGTTTGCATGATCCACTGTACTGTTGTCTGTCGCCTGGCATGTGTTTGTGACTTGCTGGTGGCCTGGTGTACCAGGTACCAAGAGTTGCACGCCACCAGAATTGTTGTTGACCGCTGTCTGTNCATATCAGGTGTGCTCGGCTGCATTGTGTGTTTGGGGCGTGTCTTTGCTAACTACTTGCAGCATGAACAATGTGCTGCATGCATCATATCAAGCACAATGATTACANAGCTCCACATTCACCTCCACATCACCGCTCTCCCGCAGCACCATGATGCGTGGGTTGGCGCTCACACTGCCCTCTGAGACAGGACCACTGCTGCCTGCCAGCTTACTCATGGCCGACTGCACCTGCAGCAGCAGGAAGAAGAGGTTTTACATGCTTGTCAGCTTGAAGGCGGAGGAAGAGGTGAAAATTCTTGTCAGCCACATGAGATGTACTGTCAGACTCCTTCAGCAGTGGCTCTGACTCAAGCGGGCAAACATGAGTTGATAGATGTGGCTGAATCAGCAGCTGCAGCAAGCATGAGATATAGCGGGGCCACACAGAGCCTGCAAAGAGCTATGTATAAAGCTGCATAAGATCTGTCAGCTGTTGCCCATAAGCCTTGTATACCCGGGGCACAGCAGGTCTGCACCACTTGTCAGGATGGGTGAAAGCACACAATGAACTGACACATTGACGTGTGGCCTCTGGCATCCTTTGCTTTGCAAGCAGTCCAACCTGCACTGTTGCCCTTATCCAACATGGTCGTACCAAGATGTGATATGACACATTACCTGTTGGGCCTGCTCCAGCTTGCGATTGTACATATGCCCCAGGAGACCCGCCTTCTTGCGAGGAGTCCCTGCCTGACCGCCCTCAGCCTGCAGTCAATGCCTCAACATCAGGAAATGTACCCAGCAATATGCAAGTTCACATGAGAACTTGGGGCTATGGCAGGCTTGTACCAAAGCACTGTAAGCATTGTCACATGTGGCAAGGTGACAATGCTTGACAACATGAAGCGAAGGCGAGGGCTGTCATAAGCCCATAGGCTTGATTGAGAGTAGCAGCATGTGGCAGATGCATTGTGCCACTCAAAAGCTGTCAACAGTAAGACGTAATGTTGGTGCATGCAGTGCTCATAGCGTAAGCATATCACATAGTATGCCAAGTCAGGTTGACCGGTGCAACATTAGCNAGTCTTACCCTCCTGTAGCATCCTCTCGCGCAGGGCGTGCACCTCCTCCAGCTCAGCCAGGATCCTCTGGTGCTCTTCGGCTTCAGCCAAAGCGCTGCCCTCTGCAGAGTTGGCCAACAGCTTGCGAGGCTCGGCGCAGGCGCCGACGATCAGCAGCGCGGCCAAGAAGATAGCGACATTGAACCTGTTCATGGCGACCTGCAGCGGGAAGATGCGGTCAGAGGAGGATCGGGGACGTAACAGTGAAATTTGCGGCTGATCACTGCTCGTACTGAGGCATAGCCGGCGAGCGAGCTCGCGACCTTGCAAAGCTTGGGATGGAGAGATGAGCAAGTACCTGAAGGAGGCTTGTTAATGAGAAGGAAGAGCTGATGAGTGTGGGTGGCGACTGATGGCGGGAGGAGGCTTGGCTGCAGGCAGGAAGTAACAATAAAGGGGCAAGCGAGTGCACAGCTGACAACAATGCCCAAGCTTTATGCGTTTTGCAATCGCACGCCCACCGTACCTTATTTTCGCGCGCGTCAAACTCCCTCCAAGTCTTGTGAACGGTGCGGGTTGAACAGATCTGCAGTCCTATTTCCCTCGTTTAAAGCCGTTGCTGGCGTTAACCTTTTGTTGCCTCTGGTATGGATGCTTCGTCCTCTGGCTTGAGTGCCCTGTCGATGAGCCACGTGTGATGTAGTCATCGCCAATAAAGCAACATAATTGCAAGGCCCTGCGCGGGCCTCTACACACCGCCTCTACAGGCGCCTACGCATGCGCAGGATGCATGCATGCATGACTGCGCAATGATGGGATGAAGTGATCATGGACATATTTGAGACAATGCCCTCACACCTTGCTATTTAAAATTGGTAATTTCTGTACCACATGTTGCTCATTGGGCTGAACAGCATGTTGCGCAACCTATGCTGTTCAAGATCTTGAATAGTCTAGACTACACAGCAAAGGATGCGTGCTCTGGACGCCAAAGATATGGAACCAGCTTATAATTACATTCGAGAATGAGGATCAGGTGACCTATGTGTACATGCGTATTGTGATGTTCAGCACTGAGGCCACCNGTGCACACTTGCTACAGTACACTACGTCAAGACACTTTGCACGTTATGCAGTTTTTGCGTAACTAGTTGCAGCCACAGATGAATGTGTGCCGTGCGTGTATGCGTGATAGGGTGCTTGATGGCAGCTTGACCACAACCTGACTGCTTCATGCAGCTGATAATTGGAGGGAAGGGCCCTCTTTTGCAACTCGGTTTCCTGCTGCAGGTCCTTGAGATTCCCCACCTTCTACCAAATTCAGGGCATCTGGTGATTTCAGCTGGTTTGCAGCCAGTCACAGCATGAAGAGAGACATGTGTACATAGCATATATGTGTCTCTTTAAGGGCTGATGGTTGTACGAACAAGCAGCAGACCTTTGCAAGTCCTGCTTGATGCTGATTAAGTACAGTTACTGAACAACATATCTCCCTAAAGCATACATGAATCACAAATAAACCTGACAACTGTTATCTTGTGGCCAAATAAGTTTCAGGAAAAACGGACCTTTGGAAACAGCAACAACGTCATGTAACGTTTGACTTATGGCCTGCAATCTCTGCCGACTTTTGGCAACGTGATATGTTCTATGCAAAGCTGCCATCAGCAACTGAACTAGCATGTTGTCTGTCCCAGGCATGCCTCCACAGCTTGTGCTGGTATTCAGCAAATATGTCATTGGCTGTTGCACGCACTTTGCGCAATCTGGGAAAATAAGCAACAGGAATAGCCAGCAGCTGATTGTGTGTGGCAGGTGACGGAGGTGGGCATGAGCTGCAAGTTTCATAATGCTGGCTTTTGCAGCATTCTTCAAAACTTTCAGCATCTACAAGTGTTGGTGGGTGGTGGCTCACTTGTCTGTCTCCTCCACGCCGGAGGTCTCTAAATACCATGCCGTCCCTGTTCC
The DNA here is from genome assembly GCA_000818905.1 of Trebouxia gelatinosa. Classification (NCBI taxonomy): domain Eukaryota; kingdom Viridiplantae; phylum Chlorophyta; class Trebouxiophyceae; order Trebouxiales; family Trebouxiaceae; genus Trebouxia; species Trebouxia gelatinosa. The sequence continues at coordinate 1,186,311 of KN805267.1, read as the reverse complement.
ATGTCTGGTGAACTGGAGTGGTAACAAATCCTGCTATCACTTGCAAGACGCTTGAAGGGTTCAGCTTGGAGCCTGACTCTGCACGATGGTAAAAAGCTAGCTTGTTGTCACTCATTGACTGCACAAACCCAGCACCGTTGTAGAATAGGCTATCTTCTCGTTTCCATGGCATTAGTCCTATGCGCGGGCCTGAGGGTATCTGGTTGTAGTCCTCTGCTTGTTCTGCATTCAAAGTGGTGTCTGTCTTTGTCTGGGGCTATTGATTTAACATATTGACGTACTCAAACGTACCTGCCAGTGCAAAAGCCAAGCGGTAGGTGTCCTTGTCGCCATGCATGTGACTGTAAAACCAGTCCCTGTTGACTGTTACAAACCACAGCCACAAAGCACTTTTGCGCATCTCTTCCTGCAACAAGGTAACCCATGTCACTGGGAGTGCTGACGCTCAATAAAAAGCCTGCACACAGAGCCTTTGCCTGTTAAGCACGATTTGTTCACTTTCAGCCGCAAAGAATGTCTCCTTGGCATTGCTACTCCATGGGACTGTTAGGTTGAACATTTCGTATACAATTGGCGCCAAGGAATTGCTGTTGATGTCACTCCAGAACATGTTCCCATTGTGCTTATAGGAGAAAGAACTAAACAGTGACTCCGGATTTATCAAGGGCAAGCTGGCAGCATCCATCAACAGCACTTCATCAAACTGGCTGCAAATAAGCGCAACTACTTTGACTGCAAAACCTGCTGGTACAAAATCTGATCTTTAACTATGTATGGACTTGGTGTCTTGCAGATCAATTATTTTGACTTCTCGCATCTCCTATACAGCATTCAGTCGATAAGACGAGCGCCAAATTCAAATCACACAGCAAAGATCACCTTGAGAAGCTCTGAGTGGTCAGTGTCAGGCCGCTGTTCTGAGCCATACACGGCTATCTCGACTGGCAAACTGCACCCTGATTCACGTATCACACGTGCGCAAACGTATGCATTAGCCAGCTGCTTGTTGGAGCCCGCTGGGATCACAATACCCTGCTTGGCAGGACTCCTTCTCTGCAACGAAATTGCACGACCGATCTTGTTCATTGTGTCCCAGTGTGACGCAGGTATGCTACGGCTTCCATGCAGCAGCTCAAGCCGATCTTGAATAATGCAGCCGCTCTTCACTTTCGACAACACAGATACGCNTGTGTGTTGTGTAATACAAGTATGAGAGCATTGTATTTCATTCTCACAGACCCCTTCTGGCCTTCAGTGCAATGCTATGGTTGCTGAGTCAACCGTACTGCAGCTTGNTTGCTAGCACACTGCAAAGCACATGCATCAAATGCTTCCAGCTAGTTGTGGTAGGTTGTGGCAGGTTGCTTAGGGCTGACCTGCATGCCAGTCTCCAGGGATATACAGTGTGCCACAGGAACAGCATCTTCTCCAGGTACAGAAGCCCTGGTCATCAAGTAGCCAGTGCTGAAAGTCAGAACATGGAACANGGTATACACACGTAGTACACATAGGACGTAAACAACAGCCCTATTGATAGGGCAGCATAATGTTGGGATAGCATGCACACCTTTCGCGCTGGAAGATCTTGACTTTGGCGTCAGTCNGCCCAGCCTGTGCAGCTGAGAGTCAATGGTCAAGTATACTAAGATCTTTTATCAGCTGACCAGCCTGCTTGCTGCATGTTACGCCCTGGTTTTCAGAGAGAAGTTGGGCAAATCGTCAACATGGCTATAATGCGCCGCATTTCAGTTTACCTGTACATGTTTGTGTACTTCACTGGACATCCATGCCACCTGTGCTGCAGATCCTCTGGAGGACCTGCTTCCTCCTTGTCAGCTTCCAGACCTGATAGCCAGCCTTCATACTGCAACATTATACTCAAAAGCCAAGTTGTGTTCTGTCTACTGTCTTGCACAGACCTGCCTCCTATATCTTGTGTGGCTTTTGCACTAACCCGAGCTTTACGCCTGTATTGACTGCAAACAATCTGTGGACACACACGCTGACATCGACCGAAGGGCACAAATGAATTTACATGTGTCCCTGATATTGCAGGGCACACACGAGCCCATTTCAACCAAGAGCATGGATCAGTGTGACCCCAAGCCATAATGAGCACATCCATGCATGAACAATTGATTCGTGAAAGGGCACACGCATTGCAACTTACCGCAAAAGCTACCTATCATGTCATTGACACAGACAATGCTTGCAGTCATATGTGCCATGTGTAAACCAATCCTTTGTATTTGCTATGTGCATCTGTTATTGACTCATAAGCAACCCCGGGCAGTTGGGTCCACTGCATACCTTATGCTGCTTCCAGTCTTGCATTGATGCGCAGCATCAAGCTTTGCCATGTTGGCGATCACTTCTTACAGCAACATGGTGTGGGCATGCCACATGGATATGAACATAAACCAGCTTCAGCAATTGAGCACATTACAGGACTAGTGCCACTGGACATTAAAGACATGACAGCACAAGCTGCACTTTGTGGTTTGCTGCGAGCTCACCTGCATGAGGACGTCATTACGGCGACCAGTTGTAGGCTGGAAAGACACAGGCTGTTGCCCCCAGCCAGGGTTGCTGCCATCCAGCTTCCTCCAGTCAGACACGCTGGTTTCAGCAAACATTTCCTTGGTTGTCTCCAAACCGTCGCGGTCTAGGTGGTGCACAACTTCGTGCCGACTATGGTGGGTAATCATGGCCAGGTAAACATCCAGCATGCCCTGATGCTCTGCCTCCTGGAGTATGCTGGCCATGCATTGGTGACCCTTGTCAAGCAGTTGCACATTGTCTAAGTGGTTGCTATCATACCTGCACGTTGAGCAAGAACACCTCAAACACACAGATGATTTTGGCCATTTTAGCTAATCAGGTACACATGCTTGGCAGTATCTTCATATTGAGTCTGGCTTCAGCACATATCTGCCAGTAGCCCTATTGCACATGCATGGTAAGACACATCAATCTACATGATCATTCTACAAAACATTACCGGCATACGTGCAATCAGCTTGGATAAATCCATTGCTACTGCACGGTACAAATGTGTCCCAGCAAACTATTGATCAGCGTTTGAATACACACGCAGCTAGGCAGTTGGGCTGACTGTGTGTCAGCTATACCTTGTGCACAGGGCGCATGGTGATTATAAGCAAGGCCACTGACTTCATGCAAGAACGACTTGTGCAGAGGCCAATGCCTTCATGTGGATGCTTGTTATAGACTGTCGTAATGCACAGGATGCTATGCATTGCTGCAGATGGGCCAGCACTTATTGTCTTGCTCAGAATTTGGTTTTACAAACATGTGTAGCAGAGGCCTCAAAGCTCACAGAGCTCACATGCAGTCTTACTTGTCTCTGAAGAGGTAAAAGCAGCGGTATGAGCCTGATCCATGCCCTGCATGGGAATCCATGATCATTTTCAGTTGGTTTAGCGTCCAAGCTCGATCCTTGATGACAAGGGGTATGTGAGCAGACTGAACAAGATGGTACACCATGCTGCCATAAGAAGATGCTCTGGCTGCTTGCAAGCGGATGTCGCAACCTGCGCAGCCAAGCTCCAACATGAGTCGCGAAGCATATATGTAGTATGCCACAGCCTGGCATACAGCATTTCTCGATTGTGACATGCATTTTTGCCTTGAAAGCAACAACAGAATATGGACAACATAACTGGATGTGGTTTAGCTTGTCACACTGTACAGCAGCGTCTTGTATGCATGGGAATATATTGCTTGGGCTGTAGCTGACAATTGACGACATTGCTGCAAAATGTTATCACCCACATTTGGCACAAGCTGTATGACTGCACTGTGCATCGCACCATTGGCAGGCTGATTCAACACAACTCTCAACAGCATGCAACTTCATCTGTCTCAACAGCATGGTACAAGCTGCAGCGACACACATCATCCTTCTTTTGATGCGAAGGTAGGACCTCCTCTGGTTATCTGTCACAACACTGGACAAGCGCACTCTAGTGCAATGTGACATATTTCATCAAATTCCATCATGCGGACCCAGCTACAGGACATACCTTTTGTGTAAGCCATATAGCCCACACAACTATAGGAGGCCCCTGCACACTGCAAGATCTCTTGCTTGTCGCCATGCGTCACAGTAGCTTCAACTGCCTGTGAGCAGAGACAAGGTCTTGTGAGGAGGGTAGGGAGACTTAGATTGCTTGCAGCACTAATGACAGTCAGCATGCATACTTTTATTGCACAATCTGCACTTGTCAGACAGCAGGAACGAGTTGACATGACACAGCTGGTTTTATAACTTGTTTATGATAGTTTGTTCCAACATCAGCCACAACAGCAACACATGTTTGATGAATGCAGGGGTTGTAATCTGCAGTTATTAGCCAGCTAACAGCATAATATACCGTTTTCGCAGGCAGTATCAGGACAACCATAGTGGCAAAGTGGTCTGACGGCGCCTGTGATTCAGAGACAAACTGATAAGCTCCAGTCTTGGAACACAATGTAATCTGCTGTGGCCATGCTTCAATCTGTGACAGACCAATGACGCCAAGCGTCATACTGGCCCCCTCTGCAAAGCTATAGATCTTCTGATCCCACTCTGCATGCGCATCAGCCACAGTGTCAGCATTAGCATCAGATATACTGCAACAAGAGGCACATCTATGCATCTACCTGGGGTNGTTGACATGACACAGCTGGTTTTATAACTTGTTTATGATAGTTTGTTCCAACATCAGCCACAACAGCAACACATGTTTGATGAATGCAGGGGTTGTAATCTGCAGTTATTAGCCAGCTAACAGCATAATATACCGTTTTCGCAGGCAGTATCAGGACAACCATAGTGGCAAAGTGGTCTGACGGCGCCTGTGATTCAGAGACAAACTGATAAGCTCCAGTCTTGGAACACAATGTAATCTGCTGTGGCCATGCTTCAATCTGTGACAGACCAATGACGCCAAGCGTCATACTGGCCCCCTCTGCAAAGCTATAGATCTTCTGATCCCACTCTGCATGCNAGCAAAAAGCACATGTGCAAGAGTCAAGCTTAGGAATCAGCTGACATGCAGCGCAACCAAGATGACTNTTGGGTGCATCATGCTTGCAGTGTTGCAGGGCCGCCTGCCAGGCTACCAGCATAATCATGCATCACTGACGCATCGTAAAAACCTGTAACTCTTCTTCTTCTTTTTGCTGAGACCGTGCCCAAGCACTGGCCTGCTGTTGGGTTGCACAGCAGCATGTCTGATAAGCCTCAGCATGAGGCACTGACAGGTCATTCCCTTGCTGTGAGATGGCAAGCAACAAGACCTGCTGTTAGACAGCTTTTACAGTCCAATGCAGCATCTGACATAAGCTGCTGNCCGAGCATGTGTCTCAATGCAGGCTCCTGCAGCGTTTGCCTGTTTCTTGCGCCAAAGTTTCAGTTCCTGATCTTTTCACGGCCCAACATGAGCAAACCCCAATGTGTCCACCTGTGTGTTGCTAGGCACACAAGCTCCTGAGGCTTTTGCAGCACCCCGTCACAAGGTCGCCATGCAGAAGAGGCGATCCCAGAAGAGGGCCACAGCTAAGAAGGCAAGCAAGACCAGGGCGTTTGCACAGCCAGGGACAGACCCCAGAAAAGCCCTTTGGACGCCCCCAGTCAGCCCTTATGGTCTTATTGAGGAGTACTTGTATCATGACCCCTGGAAATTGCTGGTGGCATGCATGCTATTGAATGTCACAGCTGGTAAACAGGTGTGACACCAAATCCTGATGTGACTGGGTACTATGCACATGGGCGCATGCGTACAGGGCATCAGATATGCAAAACATACCCATGAGTTACTGCATACCAGCAATTTTGCCACGGTGATTTGCATGTTCAGCAGTCATGTATTGCATCTTGCACTGGCTTGTACCAAACAAAGGCAAGCCTGGCAGCAGTGCACAAGTGGCACCTATTGAACATGTTCACATGATAGTGTAATTATCCGAGTATCTGCCTACTGGCCTATGCATTTCTGTAACGCCATTTTGCAGGTGCGTAAAGTGCTGTGGAGGCTCTTTGACATATGGCCTAATGCTGCTGTTGCTGCTGAAGCATTGCCTGACACATTGGGTGTGGTGGAAAACCTGATACAGCCGTTGGGCCTCTTTCGTAAGCGGACAATGGCAATCAAGCGCTTCTCACAGGAGTATCTGGCAACACAGGCGAGCAGTGGCTTTGACTGAGAACCTCATGTGCATGTAATGCGTGTGATGTTCTGCCATCAATCATATGTGATGCTGGCAAATGCTTTCGCATGATACCTGACTGTGCTTTGTAATACATAGGTGCGTCTTGCACATATGCCTGTGCGCATTTTGCTGCACCAGTCCGTTGAGTACATAGATAAAGAGGTACGAGCTTGTCATGTCAAGGTTTCCTGACTCACATAAGTCAAAATGTCAATCCACGGCCGGACATACAAAGGCATAGTAACCTGCAACAGCTTGATGTTCTTGCTGCAGTGGGTAGATCCAATAGAGCTACATGGCATAGGACAGTATGCATCAGATGCATACTTCATGTTCTGTAGAGGACTCTGGCAGGAAGTGAGTCCATCAGATAAGGATTTGCTGAAATATCAACAATGGTTGCATAGTACAAATGGAGAGGGTACTGGACTGGAAAGAGATGAACTGGGACTCCCAGCTTTGTCCTCACCTTAATTTGTGGTTGCTTTGACATGTTGAGCAAAGTACGTCACAGCCGACAGTGAGGTTGACGTTGATTGCTGTGAGCAGAGCTAAGATTTTGACTGATACTGTGACGTGCCTGAAGCCGTGCCCTTTGTCAACATGTTGCTAGCTTATAATTTAGTGAGCACGCTTTAGCATTTAGTAATTTTAGTGATTGAAGAATGTATCTACCTTGCACTGGTTCTTTTGTCAGTTCAGTGGACGTTGTGAAAGACGTCTGTTGACGACCTAACAGAGTCAACAGCCTCAAGCTTGCAAACAGCCTCCTCCTGCTTCTCGCAAATGTCAACAACAGGTGGTTAACCCTAAAAGAGAGAGAGAGAGAGAGAGAGAGAGAGAGAG